>WMED01008516.1:0-16867 GCA_019650415.1 Pipa parva | reverse complement strand
CCTGAGCAAGCTCTGCACTGCTGGTAGCCCGATGCCGCAGCTGAAACACTTTTAAGAGACAGTCCTGGTGCTTGCTGGTCTTTTGTGGGCGCCCTGGAGCCTTTTTGGCAACAATGGAACCTCTCTCCTTGAAGTTCTTGATGATGCGATAGATTGTTGACTGAGGTGCAATCTTTCTAGCTGCAATTCTCTTCCCTGTTAGGCCATTTTTGTGCAGTGCAAAGATGACTGCACGTGTTTCGTTAGAGATAACCATGGTTGACAAAAGAGAAACAATGATGCCAAGCACCAGCCTCTTTTTAAAGTGTCCAGTGGTGTCATTCTTACTTAATCATGACAGATTGATCTCCAGCCCTGTCATCATCAACACCCACACCTGTGTTAATGGAGCAATCACTGAAACGATGTTAGCTGGTCCTTTTAAGGCAGGGCTGCAATGAAGTTGAAATGTGTTTTGGGGATGAAGTTCATTTTCTAGGTAAATATTGACTTTGCAATTAATTGCTGTTAAGCTGATTACTCTTTATAACATTCTGGAGTATATGCAAATTGCCATTATAAAAACTGAAGCAGTAGACTTTGTAAAAATTAACATTTGTGTCATTCTCAAAACTTTTGGCCATGACTGTAGGACCTGGCCATCTATCTGCACTGAATTCAATACAATGCATTGATGTGCTTTTTTAAAAGACACTGCAGCAGGCTATTGTCCTCCTGTGTTTGTTTTGTGCTTTCATTGGCTGTATCAATCTGTATCTATCTTTCTAACTTGTACTACTGTCATTGTAACTGTCACCGAAACAAAGCAAACACAATAGCATGAACTGTGATGGAATGTGGACAGATAATTTAAATCCTCAGTTAAAAAAAAAAAAGGCATAGCAGGGACACTGGATAATTGGTTCAGTATCAAACAGGGCAGACTACATTTCCAGTCCCTTGGAAGGTATCTTGTATCTGATTCCCACATTGACAACTGCTGGGGAGGAGTGATGTTATCGAGAAGCACGTTTATATCACCACAGATATGGATGATTTTTATTATTGACCAGTGCCACAAATAGAATCTTCTTGTGTTACAACCATAGTTTCTCTTGCTATGATGGTTTGTAGCAGCCATTGTGATAATGGAAATTTCCTCTAGTCAGTGACTTGTAAGGCAATACATTGCTGTGGTGTAAAATTATCATTATACATATCCCTGGTGAACACATGCAGTTCTGTATTTCTCCTGCGGTTGACAATGGGGGTGTATTTGATTTTTTTTAATTTTTTTTTTTAAGAAGTTAGTTTGGGCAGTAATTGTTATTTATGTGCATTTCATTTTAAGGTGTTAATAAATTACACTTTCCCATAACCCACAAGATGACATTCTGTACTTGTTTTAGCGCTGTTGGTTTAATCATAAATAGAAAAGGGGAAAAAAATACAGATCCTGCTGAGATCCAGGATTTGGCCTTTTTCTAGCAATGAGTAAAGGGATGTACCAGATTCAGTTTTTTTCACTTTCGGAGTGGAAATATAAGCAAAAAATATGTGAAATATGATGATATTCCCATAGGAGTTCCCTGTCTTATGTAACTCTTAAAAGGTAATTCAAATCAACACCTTCGCGTTTATGGACAAGGCTGTTTCTGGAACTTTCTCCATCCCTACAGTGGTGGTTTACATGGCCTACCATTTTAAACTAGCACAAACCTAACCTGTCTTCAAAAGAGGTTGGGAAAAAAACAGTGGGAAAGGGCTGTTTAGCAATAATACATGGAGACTATAATAGGCTTGGAATTGGGTCTGATTAAAGTGCTGGGCCCACCATAGAACACCACATCAGGGTCCACTCATCAAAAGATTTTCTTCTTGCCCCTCTTCTGTCCCCATGATTTTCATGTATCGTGCTTACTGGTCTACAGACACCTACCTGCTTTACGCTGCTCTCAGGAATATGCCATGATTGTGCAGTTTAAAGCTCCTGGAGGTAACCACTGAGGAATAGGCTCACTGGGAGTTTCCCCTGTTCCCTACTGGGCCAGTTCCACACTGTCTTGGAAAGATGGCTGCCTTGTGTGAAGTTACAGGAGCAGAAACTGTACCAGGAAATGAAATGGCCTGGTAGACTCGTGAGTCATTTAGTAACAATGTAGTCTACTGAAATCTAAATCATTTTACAAGGGCTTTATTTTTTTAACAATTATTTTATGCTTTGCGTGTTTTGTAACCAAAAACCGCTTACTTAGGCCAGGTTTACTCTGGCATAAATATGCCAGCACATTTTGGAAAAGTGTGTCCTGGAGATACACCAGCAAATTCAGGTTGGCGTATATTCTGGACACACTTTTCTATTGTACTTACCTGACGCAGTGTGAATGCTGCCTCTGGTTTCGTGGCTTCTATCTGGACAAATTTGTCTCATTCGTACGCCTGTCGAATATGCAGCAGCAAGCGTTCTCATGTGTGTGAGCTCGCATTTACCATTAGTGTAATCTGAACAGGAAAGTCACATAGGGATTCACAGCGTTCATTTTTTTCCCCAAGCACAGCATCTATGCGCTAGCGCACTTATGCTATTGTGAACCTGGCCTTATGTAGTTTATTTTTTAACTGATGTGAGATTAGTGGGTTAGTTAGTCATTTACCTATTCTAATAGGAAACTACTTATCACAAGATCAACAGTACACATGTGCCCCAAGGCAGATACAAAATCTGGGCTTGTTTTAGTTTAAACTAGTGCTAACACCTGTGGGTACTTTTCACTGTTTAAAAGACATTTTAAAAGTGATTTAGAATTTGTGTTTTTATCTTTATGACCAGTGGCTTCTGTGTGCTTTAAAAGCTTACCATATTTTTATAAGCCATAAGGCAATTTTTTTAAACTCTTAAATTTACTGTTTAAAATATGGTGCATCTTGTGGTACCAAGGTTCCACAGTTGGGAAGTGTGGACATACATCATTGGTTTTCACTATTGTCCCCAGTGAAAGGGTAATATTGTGAATTTGTTTAAATCATACATTCTATGAAGCTTCCATCTGTATCATTCCTAAATACACCCCAAATAAAATTTAACATTTTTTTTACATGGATTGATAGGTCTATATGTAAACGAGGTCTGTATTTGACAGACATTTTTATTTCATGAGCTTCCATTTTTAAAAGGGCTGCTTAGTGAAACAATGGTTATCAGACACTCTCTCAGGCTAGGTTCACACTAGCGTATTATGTGCAGCACATAATACACTAGTGTGAAAAAAAATATAGCTCAGTGAAAGCTTATATTATTCACCTACTTCCGGACACATTAGCATATGATGCGCATACACTGGGTCTGGAGCGCTGTATGTCGCATTTTGGCCGGCGTATGATACACCACACCCAAAATGCAACCACATAGGAAGTGATGTGTGTGCAGATCAGCTGCCCCCTTATGTGAGGTCTACTTTATGGCTGCCAGACCCGTTGTGATCTCCCAGAATGAGTGCTGTGAGTGGGCTGTCTAATTACATTGGTCATTATAATAATTATTTTGAATGATAATTCCTGAGTTGAATACATTAATGGTCACTCGTAGCTTCTGAGACTGTTTGTCTCTGACTATATGACTTGCTTCAGAAGTGCTCAAATTGTAAACACTCCCTGCAGTCAACTTTTCCTTAAAACACTGGAAATCAGGCTCTGTAATAATTGATCTGGCAATTTATTGCTCCCAGAGGAAGCTGCAGGCACACGGTGGCGAAACGTGTAGGAGGAGTGCATTCACCGTCAAGCTTAATTTTGTGGACTTTTTCATTGACTGTATCTGTTGAATTTAAGGATTTTGTTTCCTGCTTCAGTATGCTGAACTAACAGTGCTATATGTGTTTTTAAAGCATTCGTTTGTGAGTATATTTTTTGCTTACTTACAATAAATTTTGGTATACAATAATACACTGTTAGTGATTCATTTTTACAAGAAGCTGAACGGTTGAAGGTGGTACACCCGGGCTATATTTATTCTTGTGTTTGGAAAGATCGTTTGTGGCGGTTGGATACAAGTCACACTGCAGAATTCATTTGATGTGGTTTTAAAGCCTTTTTACCTACATCTACTGTATCTGGTAAATGCATAAATTGAATTTTATTTGGATTCACAAAAAAATTTTTTTCACATTAGGGTGTTTTTTTGTATTTCAATACACCCTTTCACATCTCTTTATTGGGATGTTTGGTACACCTTTTTTTACAAAAAGAATCACATTTAATGCACTTAGGTGCGTCTATTATATGCGCTTCTTCCCTAGGTTTGTTTTCAGCTCTGAAATGGATCTGGCATGTAACTTCCAACCTACAGCATCTCAATGCTAGAGACACACTGGCATATATATGCGCATATGTGCACATTGTTTAAAAAAAAAAAAAAAAAAAAGTGTTGCAAAAATATACCAGTGCATTTTGCTGGCGTATTTTTGGAATGTGTTTTATATAAAAATAATGGCACTTATGTGACCACTATTGTTGAATTCCCACTGCTACTAATGTGGTCGCATTGTTAGAGTTGTGCTACATATGCTCGAAAAAATACAACATGAAGTGTTCCGGCGCATGTTCCTCTTTATAAAATGCAAGTGTGACTTTGAATGTGCAACAGACATTACTTTCAATAAACAAAAAAAAAAGGGCACCTATACGC
This sequence comes from Pipa parva, assembly GCA_019650415.1. NCBI lineage: Eukaryota > Metazoa > Chordata > Amphibia > Anura > Pipidae > Pipa > Pipa parva. Next base: position 12,204 of record WMED01008516.1, on the reverse strand, counting down.
CAGTGTGACCCTGGCCTAACTGTGGAGATGATAATCTTCCTTTAATTGACATTTTCAATTAGTGCATTCATTTTGTTAGCAGGGCAAGGAATCCTTTTGTCCTAAAAGTTTAGAGAGATTTATTGACTGGGTAACAAGCTAAATAAAGAACGCATGCAAATTGTGCTTTAGAGAAATGCAGCACACCCTACACAGTTATATTTAGGTTACTTTATTTAGTCTTCCTTTAGGTAGTAAACAGTCATCAGGACATTTTCTATTGGCTATTGTTATACCCGATGTATACTTGTACACATCAAAATGTATGTATTATTAGGTCCCACTGATTTGGACATGTGCATCGCAATGTAACGCAGCACCATTAGCAAAATGAAAGTGAATTTATTAGCATAACATAATCAAACTAGATTTATCTACATAGACAGTGCAGGCCATAAGGGTCTCTCTGCTTTTCTTAAAGAACCAGTAACACCCAAATTTAAAAAAAAAAATCCCATTTGGATTAGCATGACAGTTATTCAAATACAGCACTTGTCAAAATGTTTTCGAGACACTTATAAAAACAATTGCTGATTTATAGCCCTACAGCCTGCTGATGGCTATGCCATACCTCTTTACCTGCCAGTGAGGGACAGTGGAACATACTGCCCACCCCAGCTGTGACCTTACTGGCTCACCACACACCTGTTCCTGATTTGCTGCTCAAGGGTAACTTTTAGACCGATGCCAGGTCTGTGGTCTTGGGGTATTAAGATTATAGAGCAGGGTCCCTTTTTTGGGTCCTGCCCAGGTGAATTTGGGACACTTGGCAGTTATACTGTAAGTCTCCATCTTTCTTTCATAAAGAAATCCTGTAACTAAGTTATAAATTGCAGCAGGAACAACCTCTTATGCAACATCATTTCTTTCAAAGGGAAATTTGCTTTACAGAACAGTACACAATCATTTATGGCACAGGCTAATTTGATTATAATATTCTTGTAATATTGGGCATTATACTGTAATACAGGCATGACAATACTAATTTCCATGTATAAAGTTTTACAATACTAATTTCCATGTATAAAGTTTTACAATTCTAATTTCCATGTATAAAGTTTTAAAGCCCTTGTTCCTTAACTAAGCCTCACTTTCAACTGCAACTTGTCAAACAACATCTTCCCTGCTGTACTCACAGGCAAGAGTCACACGGCTAAGCAAGTGTTTGCTTGTCACAATGTTTGGCTTGCTTTCCTATTTGCTCACCAGATATCGCCAAATTTCAAACATGTGAATCATATAGACTGAAACACACGGTCTCCAAGCTCCAAGATATGTAGTGGCTTCCTCAGGAGTAAATGATGTAAATGTTGCGAAACGCGTTGAGTACAAGCTGTACGGTCTGCATATTTAGGCTTCTTTGGTTTTAGTGGGTTGCACAGAAACATGCTAGCAGGGTTGAACGAAGGAATCTTTGGCCCACCGAGAAGCTGGAAGGGCCCACAGACTATTAGCAAAAATTAAAATTTACACTACAGCTATCATAATAAATGATCTGTTATTCAGGACTTACAAAAGAGTCAGTTGTCCAGGTGTGTAATTAAAAGTTGCTAGGGACTCGCCAATGTTAAGATATGCTTTTTGGCAGCAGAGGTGGGCCCTCCCATATTGGGGCCTGCCAGAGAATCCTCTAGAATCCAGTTGCACACTTATTTGTTAATATTTGTTACTTGTTTACAAATCTGCAAACATATCAACTGCCATTTACTGACTTCTCTTGTAAAATACACCTCCACCCCCAAGACTTCTTTATACTTCATTTGAGAAAGGACTCACTTTTGCCCGTAACATGTTATGTTAGAGTTTGAATAAAATGCAGTAAACTACCTTGCCTTTGGACACATTGTTCTACATTTATCTGTGATGTTTCTTGGTTGATGTGAATTGGACTGTGTGTTACTGATGCTGACTGTAACGACTTGGAACCAAGAGGAAAGGGAGAAGGAAGATGCTGGCGTATACCACACTGTCCTTTGCGCTAGCTGACTTAGGGCGCGGAGTCTATAATGTACCCTCCGGTCTTCACCTTTAACTCCCGCAAGGAAGTACTGGACTCCGCTGCCGAGAGTACCCAGGTCGCGACCCCCAAGCCAGCTGTACAGTGGTGGTATGACTAACTGCGGACAGACTCTGGACAGGTTGCAGACAGTACTCTGGTACAGGACTCTGACAAGAACAGGACTCTGTGACAGGAACAGGACTCTGTGACAGGAACAGAACTTAAACAGGAACAGAACTTAAACAGGAACAGGACTTAAACAGGAACAGGACTTAAACATGAACAGGACTTAAACAGGAACAGGACTTAAACAGGAACAGGACTTAAACAGGAACAGGACTTAAACAGGAACAGGACTTAAACAGGAACAGGACTTAAACAGGAACAGGACTTAAACAGGAACAGGACTTAAACAGGAACAGGACTTAAACAGGAACAGGACTTAACAGGAACAGAACTTATACTTTCAATTAAGCTACACTAGCTCAAACACACTATCTTAGCAGGGATAGTGTTATTATAACCGAGCACCCAGGCTGGAGCGCGTCTGCCTTATATAGGCAGAGAGACAGGCGCGCTCCTGCCTCTGCGAGTGCCCGGCGAACGCCCCCGTGACGTCACGGTGGGTGCGCCCCCTGCGCGCATGCTCAAAGCGCCGGCAGTGCGCGGCGTGCGCGCATAGACAGGGAGAGCCCGGCGCTGGAGCGGAGCGCGGTAAGTATTCCTTACACTGACACGCAGCTTGGAGACTCTTTCTTTTATGTTCTTCTTTAGAGAAATCCTGAGCATTTGGATATGTTTCCTGTAAGTCGCTTATTTTTCTCACCGTGCTGGAAACGGTTTGCTTTCTGTTCTGTAAATAATAAATGCAGTTAGTCATGTTTAAGACTTTAAAGGGGTGAAATACTTCTTTCATTAGCTCTTAGCAGGTAAATGATGTTATTGTAAAATATAGATTGGCTATAAACAGTAAAAGTGCTCTCAGTGATGTGCATACTGTACTAAGGGAGACCTTCTTTCTCCACTTGTAATTTTTTAAACTATGAAGGAATACCCAAACCTGGTTTTACCCTATGACTGCCGCCATAGACCCATTTTCAATACATTTTGTTATAAACATAGGAGCACAGGGTTTCTTCTGTATTGTATGGATGCATGTATAATTTTATTTATAAAGTGCCATAAATTAATGCAGCTTTGTACAATTCTGCAATGCAAATATAATACAGACATGGGAAAAGTGCATTATACAATACAATATTAGTATAATATCACAAGGATACTTCACTTTAAATGCTAGGTTGTGGTTGACACAAGAGGTTGGAGGTCCCTGCCCTGTAGAGCTTACATTCTAAATGGGAGGAAGACTTTTATACACAGATAGAAGGGTAAAGAGATGTAACAATGTGCTGAAACACTGATCTATAAATATAAATACAAATACTAAGCATAAATAACTAAGGATAAAATAAAATATATACATAAAGATCAGTGATAAATATTGGTGCTAGTGCTCCAAAGCACTTGTCAATAAATACAAATAATAAGCATCAATAAATAACTAAGGATAAAATAAATATATACATAAAAATCAGTGATAAATCTCAGTGCAATCAGTGTTAGTCTGTAAAAAGTGGAATGGTATTCCTGATGTGTAGGAGATTCTCCAGTAGCACAGAGAAATAATTGGTGTAGCTTGTATGATGCTAAGATGGCCACAAACTGGCCAACATGGTTAGCCGATCCAGTATTTTCTCAATACATTGTCAGACTTTCTATGTTTTTAGGTTGGCATGCCTGTTTGTTTTAATGACCCACAATTCACTGTTGGATCCTGTGTCATTGGCACATTTGGGAAGTCATTTTGATCGTGACATCATCTAGGAGACTGGCATTGAAATAGCCAAGACAACTGGGATTACAGATGTTGCAGCCTATACTGTAGCATCTGTCTCCAGTGTTTACATATTTTTTCCTTTGTCAAGAGTCAGTGTTTTGCAACAGAAGCTGCTTTACAAATTGATGTCATTATTACCATTACTGTAGATAATGTTTAGAGGCTATTTAGGACATTTTCGAGGAGTTTAATTGCTCTAGCGGTGGTGTAAATAAATAAGATCCCCATTGTCCATCTGCTGTGTTATAAAACAAGGTTGAACTTTAATGGATCGTTATGTTGTGTATATTAAAGGAATTATTAACCTACATACTTCAAATAAAATGTGTTATAAATAAAAATGAACCACTTGTTGTCTCTGTACAGCAGTGATTTTCAACCGGGGTTCCGCGACACACTGGCTGATCGGCATCATTACCCGGCTCATCAGAAAGATTGCATTGATCCCTCTCTGATGAGCCGGCTAATGATGCCGATAGCTAATGATTCAATCTCTGTCCCTGCTAACAGTGATCTGACGGTGATCACTGTTAGCAGGGACCGAGACCACATTATTTGCAATCAGCATAATTACCCGATGCATCAGAGAGAGATCGTAGCTTTGGATCCTCCCTCTGTGACCTGTCGGGTATGTAGATGTCTGTGACGTCACGCGCATTATGCGATTTCTAGGGTTTCCGGGTTTCTAGGGGTTCCGCCAGAAATTTTATTACATCAAAGGGTTCCCCTGAAGAAAAAAGGTTGAAAAAAACTGCTGTACAGCATCTAGTATTCCTTTTAAATTGGTAACTCGTTATACCTGCATCAGTTATAGTTTTACAAGGCACTTTAAATAGATTCCCAGATGTCATGGTGAAGACTTACTGAGCTGGTAGATTGATGTAAGATAATGCTCCCTGTAAAACATATGCAGGGGGCACCAAAAATTTTTGCAGTGTTTAACAATGTGAGGCCTGAGCATGACACCTCACTCAGTAGGTTTTTAGAGTGTCACATGAGCACTCATTGGTTGTTTGTGTGACACCATAAAAACTCAGTGGTTGTGGTAATTTACAGGGATTTAAAGGTTAAACCATATAAAATTGGCAGATAGCCCCTTCTCATTTGGGGAGGCTCATTTGCAAGTTTAGGGGTAAATTACATAAATACGAGCTTCCAGTTATGTTTATTATAGACATTCTGTGTGACCTTATTTGTTCTCTTGTTCTAGAGCACAGGCAGATCCGCGTCAACAAAATATAGGCGCACAGGCACCCCCAAATAGTGCCGGGTGACTTTATTTTATTCAGTGGAAGTTACTTCTGGCTGGTACGGTATAAAACACTTTTAAACGTGTAGCGGTATGCACAGGTGCCCTTTATTGCCTCGTTAGAAAAAGCATGTATTTCTATGAAGTTGCAGGAAAGTCTTGCATGTGATGCCATTGTATAATTATTATTAATATAGGAAATATTACAAATGATGCTGTACAGGTTTCCATAGGACTACCCATCACATGAGATGAGCTGCCAGTTCAGAGACACTGGAACAGGGTGAAAGGTCTTTTGATAATCATCTGCTTAGTTAGTAAGTGTGTAGTTAACAGTAAGTAACCTCTGTGCTGACCATCTTCCGGTTATCCACGCCCTCCCCTTAAAGGGACACTAAAGTCTAAAAAAAAAACCCCAAATAAAGTAGTGTACCGTTAATAAATAATGAATCACAAGCTGATTACTGTTTTTTTTTTTAAATAAGATACCTGCATAATCAGTGATCTGGTGTGGGGCACTCTCTCTTCCCCAATCACTCCAAAGGCAGTGGTCTGCTGCCGCAGCACATTTACAGTTTAAGCAAGTGCAGTGAATCAGGGAATCATAGTCAGAGAGGGAAGTGATGTAATCCTGATCTCTTAGACCCGCCCACTCCTTTCCCTTACACAATCGCTACAATGTTGCTAATGAGTGACAGCAGGGAGAAGTGCTGGGAAAGGAATGTGTGTAGTGAATGAGCTGCTACAATTCAGGGGTGAGGGAGCAGACTCACAGGATTGGGCAGGGGGATGGAGAGGGAGAGAGGCTACACAGTATGGGACAGGGGAAGGGAGGAGGGAGCAGCTACACAGTATGGGACAGGGGAAGGGAGGAGGGATCAGCTACACTGTATGGGACAGGTTAAGGTTAAGTGGTGCAAAGTTCTTCTTAAGTCAGCGACTGTCGTAAGCTGTTGAATTGGTCTTGAATTTTCCACATCAGAGTTTGCTGAATACCTGAATTTGGTACAGTGGTGAATAAATGTTAATGTATGCAACTATTTGGCCTTTCGTGGACAATCCCCATATTGTCAAATGGAATAAGCAAAAATATGTTTTAAAGGGTAATTATGCCTTTAGACTTCTCAAGGGTTATTCAGTGCTGAATCCATCGAAAGCACAATGTAATCTGGGCATAATAATTAAAGCCATTGGCTGATAACTACAGTAATGGGGTGTTCCATTTCTTTCTTGAAACTCAGTTAAGCTATCCAAAATGTGGGAGCCACAAGGAAGTCATCATTGTGACTCCTCCTATCAGAATTTCCTAAAGGGTATGTAAACCCTGTATATACAGTAAAGAAAGGTCGATTTACCTATTGTCAAGCAATAAATCAATTAATAAACTCACAAGAGCTCAATATCCCCCTGTAGCTGCACTCTCTCTGTAAACAGCTTCTATTTATGGGCAATGTAGGGTTAAAGACATGCCCCCTCCTCTCCCTGGCTTTTCTCTCCACAGCCGACCTACTGCACAGGTGATCAGACAGGTCTTATCTGCACATGCTCAGGGCTATAAAGATTATAAACAGACTTTTTAGATAGGAGAGAGGGTTTTATACACAAGAACAGGAAGAGTCTGTACACAGAATGGGAGGGGGAGCAGGGCTGTTTAAACAAGAGGCAGGTACAACTGATCCCAAAATCATTTTTACATTTTAAGTTGGCTTTCTATATGTATACATGTCAGATATAAATTAATGTTTAATCTAAACTTTCCATACCCTTTAAAGAAGAACTACAGTAGTAAAACATTGCAACTGTGACCACTAGCAGTAGACTTACAGTTCTGCTGAATTTAGGAATTATTCAGAGAATACCTTAGGCCACACCTAACTGACCACACCCATTTATTATTAAATACTAATAGATAATAATACTAAATTATGCAGTCAACTGTGTCTTCTTCAAAATTGTGAATTTACCAACAGAGCAAAATTGCACAGGTCTAACCATTAGCTTCCTTTCAGATGTTTGCTTATTATTCTAGCTGGAGACTGCTCGTGAATGCCAAGTGTTATGGTTGCTATGGGTTACCAGACCAGTGCAATATGTGATAATCCTAAAACTTTCCCATGATGGTGGTATTTGTAGCAAGGGACAAAATAAGCAGGGGGAAAGCAGAAATATGAAGGATATTTCATTTCTATAGTTGTTTTGCTTTTACAGGAGATAGCGTATAAAGAAAAGAAAGCTCACAGTGTCTTTCTTATCGTGCTTTTTAATAAATATGCCCCTATTACACTGCTTGTCATGAGCAGCTTGCCGTTTAATTGCATTGATGTGTGCCTACCTCCTCTGAACGCTGACTCATAATGTTCACAAAAATCCTTTAAAGGCTCATTTGCTGCTTATTAGAAATGAGTGTTTTCGCTGATCATCGAAGGTACTCAGAAACCACAGCAAATCTGTATTTAGCAAATGGCTTTTGCAATAAAAGTAGAGTTTGTTTATTTTGGGCTGCTGAGAGTTTGCTTTAGCTTTTTGCCAAATTGCAAATTCTATTTACATTGTAGTCTTTATAACGACCATTTTTGTTTTAAAGGGCCGCTACCATCCGGTAGCTTTTCCTGATTTAACACTCCTAGTGAAGATGCTTTGCTTACTATAGTAGTTACCAGTATGTTTAGTTTTTTTTCTGCTAAGTTTATTTCTTACAAAGGTTAGTCCATAATTTTTGTATATTGTTTCAATATAAATATAGAACATTGAAAGAGCTGTGTTATATCCTAGGTTTCTTATGTCCAGACAGGGCTAGTTGCCCCCTGACAACAAGAAATATCTATATTTTAAAGGGGATGTTCCCCAATCAATTTTAAGTATGTTTTAGATTCAGATAAAATATCTGGAATATGGCGTACACAGTAGCTTCAGAACTGCAAGAATCCTGATGTATTATGATTGCTTCATTGATTTATTGAATATTTTATTGTTTTCTTAGATGAACTGAATTCATAGCACTGAGCAATTGCTGTACATCTATTTATATATTATGGAGGATCACTGAAATGCTGGTGCAGTCTTTAGTAAATAGCATAAAGCAAACAGCAAGTAGCAAGTTTCTTCAGCATTCACTGTTTATTCCCACTATTAACAATACATAGCTGTTCTTGGCAAAACAAAATCCTTTTAAACATCTGGCTCTGAGGTCCATTGGCACAAAATAATTCAAGCCAAACAATATCCCCCTGGTTGTTTACACTGCAACATCCACTGCTCTGGTTAGTTAACAAAAAAAAAATCTTCTCTTTTACTGGGTTATATCTTTGGGTTTCCAGTTTGTAGCTCAACTACTTTCCTGGGGTAGGAACTTGTTTTCACACACAGACTTTTCACAATTCCAAATTGCAGCTTCCAACTCCCAGCAACCCAAACTGGCTTGCCTTTTAAATGAGGCTCTAGCCTGCACATGGGGTGATTTGTAAAACCTGGACTGACCTCCAGTAATAGGTTTTTATGACTGGGGAAAAATATCTCTACTCAAACCCTACATCCTCACATTATAAGTTTTCAACTGGAAAACTAATCAGATTGTGGCTAAGCCACAGGACCAACTCCATAGGGAATAAGGTTCTAACCAGTGTAACACTTTATGGGTGAAAAAATTTGACTTAATGGCTTTATAAATAAGTGGAGACTGCTACTTTACCAGCCAAAAAACTTGTAAGTGGCCTTCAGTCTCTTTGCAAACATGTCGTTTCCTTTAATTACTTCTCAGCACCTTCCAGCTCCAGAGCATGATTTCCTAAAACATTTTCTCCTTTATTTTCACTGCAAGTAAACAGTGAACAAATGTATGTATATATAAGTTTATTTAGAAAGCTCCACAAATTTATGCTGTGCTGTACACTTTAGCAATATAAATATAATACAGACATGGGAAAAGTGTATTACACAATACAAGTATAATATCACAAGGATACATCACTTTGAGTGCTAGGTTGTGGTTGACACAAGACGTTGGAAGTCCCTGCCCCTTAGAGCTTACAGTCTAAATGGGTAATTGTTTCTTTCATTTCCTGATCCTTTTTACCTACTGACAGATCTTACTGACAATGTATTCAACACATGGGGACGAGTACTTTTAATTTTCAAAAGCAGAGCATGTACAATTGCCCTGCAAAATTAAAGGAGAACTATAGGCTCATCATGGCAAAGGGTGGTTTTCAAGGGGTATGAAGGGAGATACTTGCCGATGGGTGATTTAAGCTCCAGTGCTGCCCCTGTATCTTGTTTATTGTCCTCTTGTCTTGACAGGTTCTGCTATCCTATCCTCTTCCTGAGAGTTTTGCAAGCGGAGCTAGAAGGTAATTGCTTGGGGAGCTGCTTGGAACTAGTAATGTGCATGTTGACATTGCTTTGCAAGGGCTCAGAGTTCATTTCCAGCCTCTGCAGACCCTTATTTAGTTTTAATTTCCAAAGTGCTTGAACAGAAATCATTAATGTCATGTAAAGTACTGTTTGTCTGATTGTTTTATCCTTGTTCTGTGTAGCTTGCAGTAATGCCTGAAGATTGACATAGTTAACCACCCAGTCTAAACTCATACCTCCCAATGGAACAGTGGGACAGAGCTGTTCCCCCTTGGTATGCATTACATCCTCATTTGCAGTTTGTTGATGCACCGGGATGTAATTGAGGCAGTGGGGAGAACTGGGCCCAGTAGGCAGGAACCTGAATAATGGGACTCTTCTGCAGGATCTTGATATCTCCATAGTTAATCTTGGCTGTGAAATGGTCAATTGCAGTAAGGAGTTTGGATTGCAGCTTAGATAGGCCACTAATTATACCTGCCTTTGTGTGTTAATGGCAACTATACAGAGTAATAAGCAAAGGATTAAACAAGACAGATTGTGACTTGGTATTTCATTCATGATTTCTTAAAGGGGAACTATAGTCAGATTACATCTTTACATATGCAGTACTATACATTAGTGCAGCAGTTTTCAACCTGTGGGTCGCAATGCTGTCACAGGGGTCGCGAACTTGCTGTTGAAGCCGTAACAGACTGAAGGTCCCTTTATATAGGTTTCCTGTATGGTGACATATCGAGCCCGACGTCATCGCGTGTCACATGATGACGTTTGGGCCGGATGTCACCACGTGACATGTGTACATGATGACGTTTCGCCCAAACGTCATCACGTGACACCATGACGTTGGGCTCGATATGTCACGCATGACATCAGCCCAGTGAGGTCGCGGTCTCAACTAGGTTGAGAACCGCTCCATTAGTGAGAAGAGTTTCTCCCCAGTTGTTGTTTCATGTGATACAGAATGATTAAGTAGGCAGCACTGATAAACTCCTGCCCCAGGAAATGTGTGTGTGTGTGACGTGTACTGGCCAGTTTTCCATGAAAAGGTTTGCCCTACTTACTACTTGATGCCTACGCACAAGTCAGCTTTCCCTTTGTAATTTCCTGCATTCCAACTTAATTTATGCAGCCAAAAGGTCAGCACAGTGCTTTAGCAGTTAGGCAGCTTTTTCTTCTCGTGTTACCTAGCTTGCAGAACAAAGGAGACAGGGAGGTAAATATCAGCTCTCAGTAAAACTAATTAAGGGAAACAAATGACAAGTATTATTTCTTCCCTAAACTTCTTTTTAACTATTTGTGTCAGGAATTGTCCTTAGTATAATGTTTTATGTGTACGTGTGCAGTTATATCAGCACTATAGTGCCCCTTTAAGTGCTGTTTAGAACATCTGATTGAAGTGCATTTAAAAAAATATTTACAAAAGAAGAAATGTTCTTGAAGAGGCTGAAAATCTTTTGGAAGTTGCTCTTTAAAAACATATTTCACAGTGCTTAATGTACATTTCTTAAATATTCATTTTTTTAAGTTGTGATTTTACCCCCCAAAAAAATATTTTTGTCATCCTCTGCATATTTCCATTAGTCTTCTTCAGTGACTATCATTTGGGTGTGTTTTTTTTTTTTTCATTTAATAAACTGCATTTGAAGACTTGTTGGTCGTACCTTCAGAAGCATTATGCTTGCTTTTACCTTTTCCCTAATTCCTAAGTCCATGGTGGTTGGTTATTTTAATAATAAACCAGTTGTATAACATGACAGTTGTGACACATTGTGTACATAGAGCGTAGTAATATTTAAAGAGAGTTCTCTTCTTTATAGCATTTACCCAGATGTGAATTTCCCATTAAAATAAATCTAGGCAAAAACTAAATTTCATTGTTTTCAATACTTGGTTTCAAACAGAGGTTCTTAAAGCAGATCATCTCAACTGCTCAGACACATTTTATTCTTCTCTAAAAGTTCTGTAAATTGCACTTGCACTTTCACATTAAATTGTTTGATTCTCACTGTCCAGCAGTTCTGTAGCATGCTCTAACTTTGATGCCGGTGACTTAGGCGGTTCAACACTCACATCCCACTTCTGCTTTATGAAGTCACAGAGGAACCAGACGGAGCTGAGATGCTTGTGTTTAGTCAAATTAAATTTCACATCACTTCCTTTAATATTGTGTTCTTCTAATGGCATGAAATCACAATAAAATCACATGATTCAGTCCTTTATGTGCCTCTTAACTAAAATGATTGCAGTCAGGAGAAACACAGTAATCTGAAGAGGCATAAAGGACTCCTTATTTCAGTGGTGGATTGTTTGTTAATTTACTGATCTCAAGTTGGAGCACAATGGCTTCTTGGGATAAAAACAAACCTGATTTTTTTGAGGACAAATAAGTTTTTCCAGTTATTGCTGTGTATGTAAGGAAAATGCTTGCAGTGAAAGGAAGACATAGTACTCCTGAAAAAGAGCTTGATTTACTGAAGCACAGTATGGAAGCTGACATGACCATATAGATTCTTCATGGTATAATGTCTGCACCCACGTTGCCATGTCATTCTTAGCAGTTACCAGGTAAGTCTATATTGACACTGTAGTGCACCTCAGCAGTTGGACTATGCCATGACCTTAGGCTTTATCAGGTGTGACTGACAAACAAACTAAAATATTAACTAT
>WMED01008515.1:0-15346 GCA_019650415.1 Pipa parva | reverse complement strand
CCTTTTTTTTTTTTTTTTTTTTTTTATTTGGTTCCCCTTGAAACCTGTGGATGACTGTATTGCAACTTTGCAAGGTAGATTTTATGAAAAATATAAAAATTTAAATCTGCAATCTTAATGTGTTCAGTTTAAAAAATATTAAATGGGGTTGGTGGAGTGACAGTGGTAGATAAGGGATATAAAATAAAAACATCCTGCACATGAAAAGAAGAGGATTGCATTGCTGTGCAGAGCAGAAGAGATCAACTTGTTATAAAGAAAAGGAGGTGGAGCTGGAGCACAGGAAGTGAAGAGGATTGCACCAGTATGCAGAGCAGAAGAGATCAACTTGTTATAAAGAAACGGAGGTGGAGCTGGAGCGCAGGAAGTGAAGAGAATTGCACCAGTATGCAGAGCAGAAGAGATGAACTTGTTATAAAGAAAAGGAGGTGGAGCTGGAGCACAGGAAGTGAAGAGGATTGCACCAGTATGCAGAGCAGAAGAGATCAACTTGTTATAAAGAAACAGAGGTGGAGCTTGATGAAAGGAGGTGAATTGGATTACAATGGTGTGAGGAGCAGAAGTGATCACCTTGTTACAGAGAGTGATGGGGCTTAAAAACTCTATTGGTAAGTATTTCCCCTTGTACCATTAATAATAACCCCTAGTAATAACGAGCTTTAGTTCTCCTTTAAAGTTTGTTAGATAAAGTATTTATATATTTTTTGGATAAACACTGGCATTATCAACAGGCACAAACTTTACAGAAGTCTATTAACCAATAAGAGGCTGACTTTCATAATTCTAGCTCCCTTATACCGGTAAATGAAAACTGCTACTTGTCTGTTATGGGTTAGTAGACAATTGCTCTATTAAGCAACATAACTGTACATACATTTGAAACATAAATTTTTTTTCGAATGTTACATCTTTGTGAATACACACAAATACACATAAATGAACACTATTTTCTTTTATTTAGAAGCCTGCAAATCTGTTCAGCTGTTAAGAGAGGGGTAAATATATTTTCTTTCTCCTGTACAGTGTGACATTGTTTGACTTCGGATCAAAGTTGGACAATCACCTTATCTTTGTATTGATGAGGTGTCACAGTTGAGAACGGCAAAAGAATAAATTTGAGCCTAGAGACAGAGTTATAATAAATAGCCAGAGATAGTCCATACTAATAGGATCAGCCAGGAATTACATTACCTCTGGGGTTACAAATAATGCTTTAGTGGAATGTCTTATGGAAGAATAATGGCAAATAAGATCCTAAATAAGTCATGATTTTATCTGTTAAACACGTGCTTTTAAGTAACTGACAGTGCAGCATTTGGAAAAAAAAAAAAAACATATCTTGATAAATAATGGATTTACTCCAGAAGTAACACCATAAGTATTAAAAATGTTTTATGCATTTTCTATCAGTTAGACTTATACCACAATCTACTGTATAAACAACTTATTAGAGATGCAGAATCAACGTATACAATAAACAAATCAGCCAGAACATAAGCAATTATTGTAGAAAGTTTGTAGGCCTTGAGAATTTTATTTTCACTGAATAAATCGCTGGATGAAGCACTGAGTGAGCCGCTATCAACGGCTATGCTGCAGAATATAGCAGCAATATACATTCTGCTACTGAAAGCAGTATTCTTCGGGGTCCATTGACATAAAATGTACCTACCGACAAGAGCCTTGCACACAATCCATACACACTATGATGTCTCACAACCTGATTTGCATAGGTTCTTGGACGAACTGTGAGCTTGAGTATACAGATGCAGCTTAAACAACTTTGTCATTTAATCATTGTAATGGAATTAAGTTTTTTGAATTCCAACACAATCCAATACATTTACCTGCACTACAGAGAAGCTATTGTTAACGCATCAGGCTATCCCAGTGAGTTGTGTCAGCAAAAATATGCTGTGCATACTCTGGCAAAATCTCTCTCCATTGTGCTTGTGTGAGATGCAGTTCAGCAGTTCCTGTTGCATGTCGTCCTGTGGGTTAAAGTTCTAAAAATACTTTATTCCCATTAGTTTTAACTTTATTGATTAGGCTCCAAGTGTCTTTAAGTTTTAGTTTGTTCCTGCCTTCTGTCTACCTACCACCAGGGGGGGGTTAACCCAGAAGCAGCAACCTTAGGTGTCCCCTTGTGGCAAACACTATGTTGATTATTCACTAATGTCCGAATTGTTGGGTTTAGGTTTGAATTCACCAGCTAAAGACAGTCGCAATAGACTACTACTGTCGCAGTTGCGTCTTTATAGGGAGAATATTGTTGCAGTCGCGACTTTACTATGGAATTATTGCCGCAGTCGTATTTTTTAAAATTGGTCGCGATTGCCATTTTACAATGGGGAAATTGTTGCGGTCCTGGATTTGCTATGTTAATCCGCTATTTGAGAATTCGACAGTCAAATTCACACCTTAGTGAATAACCTCCATAACTTTTTGCACAAGTTAAATGTAAAGATAAGGACCCTTAGAGGCTACACCCTAGGATTAACCAGCACTGTTAACAAGAGGATCCAGATGACAGATTTTTGTCTGGTGTCTCATGTCAATCCCAATGGTCAATGCACCATATCACCAAGAATTTTAGTAAACTGTTCCGGAAACACTGTCACTGCTGTTCCATTAGCATTGACCATTAATGCCAAAACAATGTCCAGTTTAGATGTTAATAATTTGTTTTAGACAGAGATCACTGTATTGAAGACACCATACTCCCACCTAAGACCTTGTCACATGAAGCTATTCATTCAAATTTACTGTGGGTTTTGGAAAGCATTGAGGATTGTTACCCATACTAATAATTATAAAGAAAAGGCAACATGTGTAGCCCTTGTCAAATTTGATGTATGAGAAATTATTCAAATTTACCATCTCTACCATTTTATATTTTGGGGACTTAGTTTCCCCTCTAGTGACCTGTTGTAAAATTACACTTGTTATTGTGAGTCACATTCAGCATAGCCTGGATTTCTGCCCAGTGATAGATTAACCAATCAAGGCTCACCTTACTTTATATAACTTGGTGTGTGGGTGTGTTCTGGGTCTTCTACCATAGAGTGCTGCAGAAGCAACACTTTAGGGGGTTATTCTCTAAAGTCCAAGTACAAATGTTGAATTCTCAAACAGTGGATCCCCATAGCAAATCTGCAACAATGTGACAATTCTCCCATTGTAAAGTCATGACTGCGACAATTTGAATGGTTTGACTACAACAATATTTTCATAGTAAATTTGCAACTGCGACTGTGACAGTAGAAGCCTATTGCAACTGTCTTTAGCTGGTGAATTCACACCTTTACACAATAATTTGGATTTTAGAGAATAACAACCTTTACCTCCGCCCTCCTGGTGGAGAGCCTGCTGAAAGGAAATTACCATAGGGATCCTGTATGTGTCTAGCTCACCTTAGTGTGTAAGAGTGGAAAGTGCAGGTTGTTTAGCTGGGTAGCTCAAGACCCCACCAAGAGCTTAGTGGCCTAGGGGGCCTGAGTGTAATTCTAATTAAAAAGGGATACACAGCTCAACATTCATCAAGGGTAGGCTTAGGGACCAGGGCTTAGCCGTAGGACGGAAGCCATATCAAGGGGCCATCCAGAACCCTCCTAGGATCCACACGTATGCTGAAGTTATATTAGATCTTCTGGTGATAACTATATGTGATTGTATACCTGTATATCTGCATTCACTTCTAACTTTCATATATGTTATATATATATCACTAACTGCTCTATATGATGTTAAACTGTAACTCTCTTTGGCTCTTATGTTTTCCTGTTCAAATAAATGTGTTCTGTGTTTTTAAGCAAGAACCACTGGCTCCCTATTTCTTTATATATTCACTTTAATGCACCACATATAGCATATATTATATTTTAAGCCTACTTAAAAAGTGTAAGCGGGGCCTTCGTCCCTGAGGGTTCTCATAGCCTGGGTATATGTGTATGGGAATAGGTACACAGTAGATGCAGCTACTTAGTGGTCATTATTACATACCATTAACAATAGTGTTACATATACATCATTAATCAGAGAGCAGTCCACACTAAGGAGGTAATTCAGCAAAGAGCAAATTTATCCTCCGATCCTTTGCATCAGTACGCATAAACTGTTACACGTTTCCTGAGTCCTGCATGCGGACATCAGCGAACAGTTTAAAGGGATTCCTATCTTGACAAAGCTCATGAGGCTCTACTCGAGACGTCTCGCGAGACTGGAATCCCTTTAAAGCGTTTGCTGATGTCCGCATGCAGGACTCAGCAAACGCGTAACTGTCTATGTGTACTGATGCAAAGGATCGGAGGGTAAGTTCGTTCTTTGCTGAATTAACCCCTAAATGTGTCTACTAAATTTGAGAAATACCTCCATTTCAGTAATGGTATTTTAATATAACATATGTAATCAGTTTTGATACTATGGGGGTTATTCACTAAGGTGCGAATTCGACTGTCGAATTCACAAACAGCGGATTCCCATAGTAAATCCGCTACAATTTCCACATTGTAAAGTCACGACAATTTTCAAGTAATAAAGTTGCAACAATTTTCCCATAATTAAGTCGCGACTGCGACAATATTCTCATTATAAAGACGCGACTGCGACAGTAGCAGACTATTGTGAATGTCTTTATCTGGCAAATTCGCACCTATATGCAACAATTCAGACTTTGGTGAATAACCCCCTATAGGTCAAAAAAATACTTCAAATAGTTTTTAGTGGTTTATCCCAGGTAAAGTAATAATGTTACTGGTTGGTCAACATTAGTTACTCAACTTTGGTAAACAATTTTCTATAGTATTGCACTAACTCCTTTATCTCTAGGACAACTGGTGTTATAGTTTAGATGCCTAATACTCAGAGATGCATTTATTCTATATCCTCTTTTCTATGCAAGATCTAAGAGGCAAAATTTATTAAACTCGGAAAAGGTCGATTTTGCCTAATTTTGAGTTTATTCCCGCGAGAAACTGCAAAATATCACAAGATTTTTTTCGATTGATATTTACCAACAGAAACTTTTCTATCAAGTTTTTTCTGTCGGATTTTTCAATTGTCTAATGTAAAGTACTGCTACCTTTCCACCGAAAAATACGTTTCAAAATCTCGATCGAAAAGTTTCTGTCGGAAAATACTGATAGAAAAAAATCTTGCGATATTTACTACGAGAAACTGCCTGAGATCTCGCAAGAATAAACTCGGGAAAGCAAAATCGGCCTTTTCAGAATTTATTAAACTAGAATCCATTGAACATGTTAAAAACACAAAACAAGCAAAGTTACATAGATGACTTATCAAATGGAATTTAATGATGAAAGCACTGAGAGCTTTAACAAGGTTACCACGAAGCCTTACTTCCAACTCCAGAATGTAATATGAAACAATCACATGCTTTGCTGACCTAAAAAAAAAAATGGTTCTCCAGAAACCAGAATTGCAATGATCCAAAGCATTTCTCTTCTCTTTTGATGCCGAATCCTTCATGTGTAATTGTCTCAATAGTCTGTCTCCCTTGGATATTCATATGACTGCTGCCATTCTAACTCATTAAAACAAGTTGTCATGGTTACCCTAAAATGAAATAAGAATTACAAAAAAAAAAAAAAAAAACACGAGCTATCCGTCTTTATTATGGACATGTAAGTCATGTGACTTCTTATTTGGCTGATTAGGTATAGATGATGCACACTGGGGGAAAGGCAGCGTTCAATTAAAGGACTGTCCTTATTTGTATTGCAAAGGTGAAAATTTCAAAACTGAAAAAATAAATAAATAAATAAAAATTGCCAAATTGTATGCCAGATAAATCAGTGATGAACTGCAAATATCTGGATGGATCTCACAGATGACTATGAATTCAGTCAGGCAAAGTATACTGCTATGACAGAGAAAGTAAAAAATTAATGTGCTGTGATGAAAAGAGAAGGTGTACTGTAGATCAAAGCATTTAATACCCCATGTGGTTTGAAAACACATTACATTACATCACACATTTGCTTCTCATGAGGTTCCGTGTGTGGGTAATATATATTGAATAAAAATATTCTAGACTTTTCTTCTGGACCTACAAAGACTTTCACTTTGTGTTTAGACTTTTCTTTAGATCCACACCTGGGAGGCTCGAGATTGTATAAAGCATGATCCAGCGCTGGACTCATCTCAGACAAGTCATGGTTGGAAAGTAAATAAACTAAACTGAGGCTTGTCAACACAAGCATTCTTCTGGAATTAGCAGCTATATCTCTAGGGACTATTCAATGTTCTACCCTTTGCCCAGTCACCTGGACAAGTGTGGCTGATTTTTCCTAAAGCAACACTCTTAAGCAGTACAAGCTGGTCAAGATGATTAAGGTCTCTTTCACACTACCAAGTTTTCTGGGATTCAGCCTCACCAACTCAGCTGATCCAGCTGCTCATATGCTAATGCATTACATTTTGCTCTATGACGTTCCCAGAAATCCAGCAGATGGGTGTATAACTAATCTATACTGGATTTTTGATGTTGTCCAACTAGTGAGGTCAATACTCGCATCCCTATGAAGTTGCAAAGTAATTGGTTGACACTTGGTGTGCTATGAATATCATAATTTAATATTTCTGTCAATCATTTTAACCTTTTTGTTTTGTTTTTCTGTTTATTGACCCTCTACAACATTATTTTTCATTTCATTCGATTTTTTGATTTTGCTCATTTATGCAGAACTGAAAAGAAATTGCCGATATTGAAAAAGATTGACGTTTTCCCTTCCATTTCAGATTGATATTGGCAGTATTTATCCACAGAGAAATTAATCTGACTGTGGCGAAATGACCCAACAAGCTCCGTAGGGAATAATGGGTTTTCGCCGGAATAAAGCGAGCAAACACGGTCAAAAATTCAACGGCTTTATAAATAGGTAAAAGTGGCCATATCGATTTATTACTGCCATTTCACCAACATTAACAGGTCAAAAAAACGTTTCAACTTTTATAAATATCCTCGCTGGACACTTCTGCATTTAATATATTTCTTGCAATGTCAGTTCATGAACTTTAAAATTACATTGAAATAATCACATCGAATATTTTTTGTATACAATTTTGCCATAACCATGAATAGAGAGAAAGAGATATCTGAGATGGAAATACCCTTTACTAAATTGTTCTTGCCCTCAGTGATCATCTAAGACTTAGGGCTTATTCATCAAAAAGGGCATTCAACTGTCAAAGTAAATTCTCATCACTTCGGGTCACTATGTCGTGATTCTCTACTCTATCGAGGATCATAATAACGAAGACACAAATGTGTCAGTAGCTGCCTCTTGCATATTGTGGTGCAGTCAGCCACCTAATTCACCACCAGTGTGACACAATATATCTTGCCATTTAAGCTACTGCAACAGATTTCCATGCTTGATAAATAATCAGATTACCTGTGCACGTGCATGTAAAGTTGTGCAAAATGCTACATAAGTCCACGACCATCATAAACTGTCAAATTAGTCTTGAATTTGACGCATCACAGAGTTTGCTGAATACCCAAATAAGGGGAAATGGTGAATAAATGTGAATCCACACCTTAACACAAATATTCACGGGGTATTGACTAAAATAAGAATAAGAATGTTTTATTCTCAAACAGCGGATTACCATAACAAATTCACGACCGTGACAATTTTCCCTTTGTAAAGTCGCAACCGCGACAATTTTTACAGTTGCGACTGTGACAATATTTCCATTGTAAAGTTGTAACTGAGACAATATTCCCATTATAAAGATGAGACTGTGACAGTAGCAGTTTATTGTGACTGTCTTTAGCTGGCGAATTCACACCTTTATGCAAAAATTTGGACTTTAGCCAATAAACCCCTCAGTCTTTAAAGAATAATCCCCTTAATGTTCAGAAATACTAGGCTGAGAGATTTATATAATCAGATGCATAATATAAGAGAATATTAGCTTCCAGTCATAAAAACATTACAGCATCTAGTTTACTCAACACAAAACGCTTCATTATCTATTGACATGGTTTGTGTTGAATTGCATCATAGTTTTGTAAAGCAAAGTCAACTGAACCAAACAGCGATTTTTCAGAAATGTCCGTGTCATCGGGGGGGTGAGTCTTAATTGGTTGAAAAATGAAAAATAATTACAAGCATTTTTAAATGCATTATAAATAAATGTGAGTTGTTTTATTTACTGCTTTGATGATCTTAACAATTTTCTGAAATTATACTGAAATTAAATACTTAACAGAGCAGTGAAACACTGTTTGACTCAATCATATTGCTTAAGCAAGAATCAAGCACAACACGTTTAACTGAGAGGAAAGGGAAAAGGGTTTTCTCTATGCACAGTTTTAAAGGACCAGTAACTCCAAAATATATATATATATTACCATTTGAATTGTCATGGCATTTATCCAAATGCTGCACTTGTAAAAATGTTATCTTTTAAGGTAAATTCATGAATTTTATTACTTTCTGTCCGTTTTTTATTTTTAATGATAGCAGCCATGTTGTTGAACAAATCTCTCTTTTTTTATGGGGCTTTACATAATGCATATACAGGAAGGGTGCCTTAAAGTCTAATTTTTAAAGGTGAATCGCAAAATAGCCTATTTTGTAGACATGATGTTAAATTTTTAGAAACACAGAATGATCATAATAAATGCATTTTAAGTATTATACTTTTTTGGTGTTACTGTCATTTTAAAAGGGATCCAACACCTATTTAAAGGTAAGCGAACTTCTCAGGACTCAGCAGAGCCTCAGGAATGCTTGTAGTTTATATGAACATTGGAAAAACTTCAAATTCTCTGTTGATTTGGAATTGATTCATAATTAATTCAAATGAGCTAATGGGTTTGTCATAGATTAAATCAATAAAGTAAAAAAAAAAACTGTTCTGAAGGTAGTGAACTATCTCACTGACTTGTATGCATGAAACAAGAACTACTACCAGAGGAATGCAGTCAATGGGTTTGGTTCCAAACGATCTTGGCATTAATCATTACTGCCAAGATAATAGCAAATCCTCAACATTTTGCACAATATTAACATGTTTTGTGCTGAAATAAAAAAAAAAAAATCTAAAACTGTAGGTCCTACTAGCAAGTTAAATAAAGTTAAACCGTAGAGATTTCCAAAAAAACTGAGACTGTACTTCATGACCTACCACTAGGCAAGAGAGGATTGTGGGTAATACCAAGAGAAGCACCTCATAGATCAAATCGAACCCTTGGGTGTTACATACTAATAATCTGTTAATAATGGAAAAGTAGATAGAACCCCCCTGGCACTTGATATATCTTTATAAATACAGCGAAGTATGAAAAATAATAATAATACAAAGCTGGAAAATTTACAGTCAATCCACATGAAATTAACTTCATTATACAGTAAATGTAATTTTGTGAAGTGGCATTTTCACAGCATTTGCATTTGTGAACGTCTAACTTTTGTTGAATATTACTTAGCCTCTTCTCAATTGGGTTTGACATTTGAAGATTTTGCTAGTGAATGATTCATTCAAGATGACTGTTTTGTGCGAGTTTAGAACAAGCTGAAATGTGTTTTTGTTGCAGTTCATGTGGATGTTTTTAGCTCTGCTAACATAGCAAGATGCATCCAAGAGACAAGATGAATACAGGGAAAAGCGTGAATGTTTCAATTCACTATGATATGTATTCACAGGTATATAATAAGCTATAATGCACTGGGAAATAATGACAGAAAGTTCTCAGGAAGGTTATTGTGTTCTTACTTCTTAACTGATTTGTCACTGGGTTTGCACATCAGAATTCTGATGATATGACCCATATCACTGTGCCTGGGATCTGGTCTTAAAGTATATACTCACAGAAAACCTCTGTGACGATTATCCATATACTTTATATAATTCACAGTAAGAGGTAACTAATATAATGATTTTGACTCTTATTAAAGTGAATCTAAAGGTTATGATGAATCATTTTCCTATTAACTGGCCAGCTTATGTTCAGCATAAGAAGCTATAAAAAGTTGGCTTAGTCTTAACTGATCTATTCTATTCAGCATAGCACTCTCTGTAAATCCAAACGCTAGGGAGCAGAATCCCTAGCACCATCCAGTACTGACTGTATTTTAATTTGTTTTGGGAGGGTGGCACATGCTTAGTTAGGGAACAACCTCATAACGTTTATAGGGGCTGATAGACGCAAGGGTGAAATCACCTGTTGAATTCACCACACTACAATTCAAGTCATAATTCGAAAATAGTCGCAAACTTACTTATCATTATTAACTAAGTGGTGAATAGCCTTGTCAAACAAACGGATAGTGGTGATTGATGTCAGATGTGTTGTGTAGCTTAGTCACTCAGGTAGAATGTGGAGCCCTCCCATCAGTTCCAAAATTTGCCATTTTGAACTGGCAGAGTCAAATGGGTAATTTCGGAGCAGTGCCCCTAGTTGCATTTACTCAACACACTCCTCCACTTAATCAAGAGTAAAAGTAGCTGTGCACACACACAAAAAGGGCTTGTAGTCTTTCTGAAACCTTATCTAGAATCCCAACAACAAACAAGGAAGAGATGGCGTGTAATTGCCTGAAAGCAATTAGTGCCTTTTCCCTAAAACTACTCCACTTATACAACAGTCCACATTATTTCTGGTTCTCATTAAACTGTTTTCTTTAATGATAGCATTTGACATCTATGGATGGAAACTTTGTTGAGATAAGAGAGCAGCAGTAAGTATAGGATGAATAAAAATGGCTGACGGTAGCTGACAACTTTTATGAGCTCTAGTGAACACACATCAATCTTGTTGCTTTCCCATGGTATAAACCATAAAGTATTGTGAAGGCTACACTCACCTGTGCCCAAGCAACTCTGTAATGAAGTCATATTGTTCCTGCTATGAAATATGATACACACATACTGCTCTCTATAGACAGACCAACATTCACTGCAATGCTTCAGTTATAGATAGAGGCACCTTAGAGATGACTGGACGGGATGTTAATATGCACTAGAGATATACCATTAGTATATGATGCTCATGTTTTATTATACCCTTGGCTATACATAGAATCATACTGGTGCAGAGCTATGATATTGCATAGACGACACCTAACATAAAGGGACATGCCCAAGGTTATAGAGAAATGATAATCTTGATAACGGGTTTATCTCCTTTATAAATCAGCATTTGACCAATTCCGTCATTCTTGACACCCTCTAGCAATGTTTTTTTTTTCTTTCTGGTTTCCATATGTGAAAGAGAAAAAAATATAATTCAAGTAACAAATCATTAAAGGACTAATAACAGCAGCATTTACACATCTTCTATTGGTATCTCTTAATGTTTTCAGTGAAGCCAAGGTCTTGTTGTTGGGTTTTTTTTTTTGTTTGTTTGTTTTGTATTTTCTCATCATCTTGCTGTTAGCAAATAAACAAATATCTACCCAGTGCTATTGTATTTACTGAAACTTTACATTATACATATTCATTACTTGGGCCCATTATAGCTGGACAAATGGATTTAAAGGGAAAAAACATTTTCTAGGTCTAGAAGTAAAACAGACAATCAGTAGTCCAGACTAGTGTTCTCTGTGTATAAATGCAAAATGGGCATTTACATTTTATGGTGTATGGTGTATGGTGTTATACATTAATGCAGAGCATACCCTAAACCAAGCTGGGAGCTTGCAGTCTATACTGTACATAAGTAAAGCTTTCCCTTCCGTAATGATATGGACTCTAAATTAGGGTGACATTTATTAAACTCGGAGAGATCTCTCTCGGTCTTTCTGAGTTTACTAAATGAAATCTCAGGAAATTTTTCGAGATCAAGTTTTTCGATCTCGAATTTTCAAATTTTTTTTAATGGAAAGGTAGCCATGCTTTACATTAGTATCTTGGCTACCTTTTCATCAAAAATTTTGAAAAATCAAGATAGAAAAACTCAATCTCAAAATCTCAAAAAAAATCTAACGAGAACAATGTGAGATTTCTCTCGGTAAACTCAAAAAGACCCAGAGCGGTCTTTCAGAGTTTAATAAATTTCACCCAATTATTAAAGTCTCCCATCCTATATATTACCTGAAAGCACTATGAAGCCTGACAGTAAAAGGGAACAACTCTTTGACTTACCCTACACAGTTCAATATGTACATTAAAAATTAAAGGTATGGCAGTTATATTCAACTGATCTGTCTAGTCTAAACTCTCAAGGTCCTTATTTTATAAGGAGTGCAGCACTATTGTTCTGTGGTGAGATAAAATTCTGTTATGCTCTGGGACAGAACCTAACCAGAACCTAACCTGCATCTACCAGGCTTCCACAACTTATTCACTTCTTGTTGGGTTTCACACCAAACCAGAGCTGGATTCTACTCAAGGAACACTAGGCTATTGCCAAGGATCCAGCAACTGGTAGGGGCACAGACAACATGCCTACACTGCCTAGCCATAAAATCATTTTTTCAGGTATGCAGTTAGAGGAAAGTAGGGCCCTAAACACTTATCTTTCCAGGGTCCCATTATTTCTTAATTCATCTCTGCACCAAACTCTCCTCTCAGGAGCCCAGAGATAGTAAATATACTGTGAAAGTGCTCAGTGTTTAGGTGGATGTGAAAATCATTCCCCTACACTTACTGTACATATTGAGAAATATTTCAAAACAACAGATATCAAATCCAACAGTGCACCAATTATATATTTGTGAGCAGTCTTGCATGTACAGTCTCTGTATCCAGAGGGCCAACATCTCAATTGATATGTAAGGTACTGTGAACCAGAGAGGCCTGAATATATCTAAGTAGGAAAGTAGAAGTGATAAGCAAAGTCATCCAAAACAAATTCATTTAGCACTTGAAATATATAATCTCATAAAAACTCAGAGAATATAACACACCACAATTTCATCATGTGTAAACAACTTAGGGAGATTACTGAAAAATTAGATAATTGTATAATAATCATCAAGCTATAGGTGTCTGCAGAAGAGAGCAAGGGGGGCAAATGTCCCCCCACAAGACCGCCAGGGTCTACAGTCTCCGAACCTTAGAGGGGTGCATCAGGAGTACATTCCCAATGAGTCCCTCTGTTCTGCCCCATCTGTTTAATGAATGGTCACCACCATCCCCAATACGGCAGTAGTCACTATCCTGCTGCACCATCACAACACATAATAACTTAATGATGTCACAGTGCTTCCCCCCCTTAAAAATTTTTTCAGAAACCAAAGCTTTTAGCATTTTGCTATTCAGCAGCTCATTTACCAAATTAACTTACCTTCCAAAGGTTTTTGTAAGCCATTGCATTTTTTTTTTGTCTAGTAAAAGGCTGGCAGTCATATTTTTGTACTGCAATGTAACAGTTGCAAGGAAAGTCAATGGGGGGGCATGTACAAGTCACCTCCAAAAACAATAAAACCACTAGCCTTGGGCCTGATGAAGGCTATACAGTTTCTACTATTATGATGTTGGACATCTGAACGCAGCTGCATAGTGTCTCACTAGTGGTATAGAACTAGTCATGTACAAAATTTAAAAGATGTGTTTTTATAGGGGTTAAAAGTACATAAATCCAATTTCAATCTAAGAAAAGAAAATTAAACTATATATCATTTTTTTTTACAAATTATTTCTTTTAAGGATTCTCCTGTTCAGAATAAATTGGCAACATTTGTATTTAATTTTGAGACCTACTGAATACATTTGAATTTTCCTCCTGTGTATAAAAGATTAGCATTTTTAAAACTGGGGGAATAAGCTAGATATTCATTATGAACTTCACAAGAACCAGACATTATTTTTTTAATACTTATTCACTTCCTCATCTTTACCACCTGCACATACAACATTAAATTAGATCTCAGATGGACCTCCCAAAAGACATGTGAAATTGCCTCCAGCTCAGTAATGCTGACAGTTACTGGTCTCCCAAGAACCAAACCATATCACAATCACCCACAAGAACAGCCAATCTCTGCCAAGCAAATAACATTAGTTAGTCAGGGAAGTGTAAGCCCTGAGCAGAATATTATCACTCTCATACAAACGCTTCACTAAATCGTGCCTCATGCATTTCTCGTTAACTAGAAGAGCTGTGATTTTTCATTTCTAATAACATGAACATACATTTTAGCAGTAAAGGAATAAGTAGCATAGTGACCAGTTTGCATCCGCTAGTGGGGACTTCAATTTCAAAGTCTTAGGAAATTAGAATGTGAATATTTCCTGATGGATGAACATTATGTGCATTTACAGATAAAAATGCATAATCCTCGCCCAAAGCATAAATATTTTTTTTACTGATTGTTTTCACTAGGTCTGGAAAAAGCTGACAATGGATTTTATTCATAATTCTATTGCTTTCGATTGCCTCTTCAGCAGCTCCATTCTGTAATTCGTTTATGACATCATAATTGTAACAGAAGTTGCTCCCAAGGACAAGAGGTTAACGGATATTTTATTTTTTTATGATGAAAAAGAAAGACAGTATTGTTAAGGTCATCAAAAAAAAAAATTATTTGCCTTTTGTTGGGGATAATTATCAAGCAATTTGCTAATGATTACATCACAGTTATCGCCATTTGCAAAACTTTTTTTTTTTTTTTTTGCTGTTTTGATCCATTTCTCTTTGTGTTAACTTCTCTGTAAAAATATAGTTTCACTATTACATAAACACCCATCAATATACTGTACATCCAAATAAATAAATATGTCTGCAGGTAAATGATTTAACACAATCAACTGTTTCAGTTGATCTATTTATTTTGGGCTGGAAAATAGTTCTATTGTATACTTTTTGTTTTTTACTTATTTAATTGTACTTTTCACTATGGTATTAACCAGTATGAGCTTAGGCTAGGCAGTAGAGTTGTGCACCGTGTTAGCCATAGATTTAAGCAAAAACCAGAGAGTACAGGTGATACCTTTATTGGCTAACAGAATAGATGGTAAATGCAAGCTTTCCAGGCTCCTAAAGCCTCTTCATCAGGCATTTGCTGATGAAGAGCAACAGCTTTTATTTCCACAAAAAAAATTAACTTAAACACAACCTTTCTTGGCAAAACAAAAAAAAAAAACAATTGAAACTCAATGTTCCACCGTGAAAAGTCCTTTCTCAGAAAATACAGTGGGAAACGGTAACTCATACAGCTCAGAGTTATATAACAAAATATACCTTCCCCTGTCCAGGAGTCACTCTCCTTAGGGTCTCAAAGTGCAGTCCAGCCACAATCCTATAGCAGGGTTTTTTCCACAGGTCTTTGTTTCTCT
This sequence comes from Pipa parva, assembly GCA_019650415.1. NCBI lineage: Eukaryota > Metazoa > Chordata > Amphibia > Anura > Pipidae > Pipa > Pipa parva. The sequence goes on along the minus strand of WMED01008515.1, from coordinate 94 downwards.
TAGAGCACCATCCACAGATGGTCTAGAGATGGTCTAAGAGAGCAGCAGTAAGTATAGGATGAATAAAAATGGCTGACGGTAGCTGACAACTTTT
>WMED01008514.1:0-16867 GCA_019650415.1 Pipa parva | reverse complement strand
AGCTCGCAGCTGTCATGGCAGAGAACATTATGCAGGATGGGGCGGGGCATCGGACGGGGCTTTGAGACGCAGCCCTCCACAGCACAGCATGGTACCTGTTGCACGGGATGGGGCGGGTCTTAGTGACGCAGCCCTGCAGCACAGCATGGTATGTACCTGACTCCACCCCTCAATAACCCCACCCCCATATGACCAAAGCTCCGCCCCTGCTCCACCCCCACCGGGCCATGGAAAACTGGTCTTGCTTAAAGCCGGTCCCTGGTGCAAAAAAGGTTGGGGACCTCTGGACTAAAGGATGAATTCACCTTGCTACAATTCGAGTCACATTGCCAAAATAATAGCAAATTGACTTCTACTTATTGATGAATAAAGCGCAGTCGCATTTGTAGTGTGGTGAAGTCAGTGGAATAGAAATAGGATGCGAAGTCATGCGGAGTGATGTGTATTCCCCCAGTAAAGTGCACTGACATCATACTCGCTATATCCCACTAACTGTATATAAGTGAATAATACATCTGTTTCTATGTTACCTTGTCCCAAGTTTGTGTTTAGTACAAGTAATAGATTAATTTAGTCACATTTGCCATTTTAATTTTTGATGAAATAGTCACCTTACGCCACCCCGGAGCCCTGTCATCAACACTCTTCCACTCTTCCCCTGTTTGTGGGGAAATCAAACAGGTGAATTTGGAGCAGTACACCTAGTTGCATTTGCTTCTTCGACACAATCAACAGTAAAAGTACTTGTGTTCACACATGCAAAGTGCTCCATAAGATCACGGCTCTTGTATCGCTCAAATTGGACGCATATTCCTCATATCGCAGAATTTGCTCAAAAAGGGAACATGGGGAAATGGCAAATAGATGCTAATTCAGAGCTATATGCAACTGATTGGCCTTTAGTCAGTAAAGCCCACAATCCTCAGAAAGGGAAGACATACCAATCTCTTGTGGCTGAATGGTAAGGCTACTGCCTAAGAACAGGGAGACCATGGTTAGACTCCCCCTACTGGGGATATACATATAGAGAAATAGAATGTATGTGATTGGTATGCATAGCATATGAACAATTTTTCTTTAGATCTCATGTTTGTGTTCAATTTTGATGAAATATGTTACTGGTCATTTTATGCTACTCAACCTCACTTTCTAATTTGTTTGGAGAATTTAAGCATGGCTTGGAGGAATTGAGAGAAATAAAACTCTTATTTTCCCATCTACATGGAGGTCAGAGTGGTCTGTGAGTTTATAGGTCTTTTACAGCAACTGTCAGAAACCTTCCACCACCATGCTTCATGGTATTCTATTAGTAAGCATTGTAGAGTATGACAAAATCATCTTGGTAGGTCTTCATTCATATGCCACTGTGGAAACATAAACCTTACTGTGATATTTTTAGAGAGAAGATAATGGGCATTTTTTTTGCTATTCTTCCATGTAAGCCATACTGGAGCAGTCTTACATATTGGCAAACCCTGGATGGAGTTTTTGGGTTATTGGAGAAAAATAAGCTCTAGTCATTGGGTAAATTTGCTGGTGTATTCTCTTTTAGAAACACAGGCAACTTACTATTATTACTTTCTATTCTTACTATTGAGTGTTGGACTTCAATTGATTTAAGTATAGACTTCAAAGATCTTCAAGACTCGTCATGACCATTGGCAACCCCTTGTCAGGATAACCTATCATGTAAGCTTTGAAGAAGTAGAAGGGAACGGATGAACAGTGAGAAGTATAGAATAATAACACAGTGGACATGGTGCTTGCAATTTCCAGGGTGCGGAGTCTAAGAAACTCCTAGTCTTCACCTTTAAGCTCTGCAAGGTGGTATGGCCTTTGCTGCCAGGAGGCTCCCAGATCACAGCCCCTAGGATTGCTGTCCACTGGTGGTAACGCAGATAAACAGGCAGTAAGAGTAGTCATAGTTGTTAGCGGGGCAGAGGTCAGAGCAGGTGGCAGACAAGAAGAATAAAGGATCAAAAGAGAAATTCTTGGTAATCCAATGTGTAGTTAAAAAAGTTTCTTTATTTGTTCAATTAAAAGTCCATGTAGAGGAGTACTAACAACTGCAAAATCCTGTGTTTCTCACTCACCAGCGCTTAGTCATAGTCACTTTTTTCACTACACATTGGAGTGCCAAGGATTTCTCTTTGGATCCCTTATTTGTTATATACAACACTTGGGACAATGAACCCTCTGAGAAGGTTCTTACAGATGTGAATATATTATAATTACCCCAAGTTATGTGATTGAGCCACCCTTCTTCATATTCTTTTTTAAATATTATTTGGCATAAAAGATGCAAGCAGGAATCTGAAGCAAAAAGGCCAGGGCAGGCAGAAAACAGACAAAATCCAGTAAATAGTCAAAGGTCAGGTACAAGAGGAAATATAAACAGAATCACACCCAGGAACAACAACAAAAGTCCCATAATCAGGCAAAGACATACCCAGCCTGTAGAGTCTATATAGCCAGAGCCTAGTGGCAACCAACCAGCTTCCAGAAAGGACTAAATGAACTTTAACATACAAATCACTTGTGCAAGGTGGGAAAACAGGAGCAAGCAGGACTGGGATCAGATACTAGAAAACCAGCAAGGCATGAAACCCCAGGTGGCACTTTGGCAGATATGTAAGATCACTGCTTGGGGACATCCAGGTTTCAAATCCTAGGAATGGAACAACTGCTATGTTACACCCCTAAGCTTGTCATACTTGGAAACAATGGTCTTTTAGGTATCATTCTTTTAAGCCCTGGTAGTTTCCCCAACAAGCTGAGTATTAACCTGTTATACCAGATTGAACTGACAAATGTCTTGCCTTTATATAGAGGTAGTAAGCCTTCCTACCAACAAGACTTGAAACAAGGAAGTGTGTGTTCTTACCTGCTCCTTTTTTAACCAATAAGAAACACAATAAGGCTGTCCTTATTTTTTGACACTTGTTTTCTTTGTGTGTTAGCTTATTTTTTGTTGAATAGTGACACAATAAAATCTGCTAGGTGCTTTTATCGTATAACAGTAGAGGAGGATTTTTTTACTTATCTCCTGATATGGTAAAGCACCGATTTTATAGAATGATGTACTTTCATTTCAGATCACTAGATACAGATACATTTATAAAAATAAAAAAATATATATAAAACCATTATTTTGTATTGAATGTGGTGAACTGGGTTTTATAACACGAAATTTACTTTCAAAAAGGATAAGTCCCAGAATCCTTTTTCTGGAAGGCCAACTGATGTCTACTTACCCCAAAGCCCTCAAACATTTCCCAGTAGTTAATAGTAATGCTCATCATTTACTGTCTCATCAACAGCAGATATCTTTTCAGTCTTGACTGAAACATCTTCTTTATTTTTTTGAGCTCCATCTCACATTTCATGAAAAAGTAATGTCATTTTTTTTTTTTTTCTAATTGAAATTTTAACACCACACAAACAGTCACCTTGCTGGGATTGCAAAGGTGTCATCCATGAAATCCATCATGAAAGTTTTTTGGATGACACAAGATGGCAGAGATTCATAACAGATTGTGCTGGGATGTAATTTTCTTTGAATCAGTCATCCTGAGTAATCCTTTTTAATATGCATGGGAATGTGCAAGCCAGTTGACATACATACAGAGAACTCATTCTGGTTAGATGCAAACACAAATCTAACAGATGTGAAAGCCTTATGACAAATGCATCTACATGATATATGGATGTTTGATATTAGTTCTGGGTGTGGCGTTAATAAAATGGACAGGTTATTTATAATGCTGTCTTTATTTAGTTGCCTTCTTAAAAATTAATGTTATTTTATCACAAAATGAAGCACTAATAGCCAGACAATGTGAATCAACTGCCCATTTTGTAAAAAATATATCAGTAATAAAAAGTAATGAGAAGAGAGCCAAAAGCTTTGGCCCTTTCACATAGAATATGCTTGTTGCAGAACACACTGTAAAGGCAAAGCATTTGCAATTATTTCTTTTCTTCAGTATTTACGGTTTTCTGATTGTTCATACGCATAGTGATTTGTTCAGTTTGGTCGGTCGGCACAAAATATGGTACAAAAGCTTTTACTATTGAATTAATGTGAACAACGCCCCAGGCCCCTAAGAGATACATCAACAAGTGTTTGGAGAACTTAGTTCAGCTTTAACAAGACTATTGTACCTTTTTCAGATTCTCTATTGTCTGGTATTGTGCCTTGGGACTAGTGTAAGGCAAATGTAATGGCAGTTTTCACAAAGGGAAATATTCAGGAGTGGTCTATCAGACAAAGGTTTTGTAGTAAGTTAGGTCTACCTAGGATTTTCGTATTGTGCCCCATAAAAGAATTCTTTATAAACGGAGGTTGGTTGATCTAGAAAATTCTATATGTAGATGAGCTAACTGAATTATCTGATGGATCACAGGCAGATAATATTTATCAATGGTGTCTGTTCAGGTTGGGCTGTAGTAAAAAGTGGTGTTGCCACAAGGGGTGTGTATTGGCACTGATTTTCTGTCACATTTATTTTAATTCAAATTAAAAAAAATTCAGATTACAATAATTAATCTTAATTTCACAATACATTGCAATAGTTTGATGACAACTAAACGAAAGGTCAGTATTAAGCTTTCAAGTATATTTACTACATTTATGTTATACTGTATATTAATTAAATTAACTATTGTATTATAAAATATTAGTTATCAGATAATTTTTGCTCCAAGGATGTGAGCTTAGCATCTACTAGAGTACAAGAATAAACAAGGAGTGTTTCATTGAGAAGATGGTCAGGGACAGCTTATAAATGTAATGTTAGGGATAAGAAACTGGCTAAAGTGGGGTTAGAAACTGTGAGGTTATTGTCCAGCACAAGCACCACCAAGGAAATAGGTCAAACAAGATAATCAAGTGAGTAGGCTAGAGCAGGGGTCAACAAAGTTGTTTGGGGAGGGAGCCATTTCACTCCCTCCTGTAGTGGCAACAACTGGAGGAGGGAGGTGTGCCCTCTCCCAACCACATGACCACCGACAGCCAATCAGAAGAGCCGTCGGTGGTCATGGGCAAGGCTTGGGCGTGGCTTTCGGCAGTGTGCTCTGAGCCACAACAAGGCGGCTAAAGAGCCACAAGTGGCTCGCGAGCCACACTTTGCCGACCACTGGGCTAGAGGGATATGCTGCATCAAAAGGACTAAAGGACCATGTAGACACCAGAAGCATGACTGAAATAAATACTGATGTTGCAACAGTTGTGGTTGGGATTGGATAATTACCCCAAGAGGCCATGGCTACTCTGTTATGGAAGTGTACATCTTGTATCAGTGGTCTCCGCTCTAAGACAAATGCCCAATAAATAATAAAACCAACACCCATCAGTTAACCTGTACATTGCTTAATATTCTAAGTTACCAAGAAGCTAGGTCACTTATATCACTCAGGAGCCCAAAAAGCAGCCTTTTAGTTATAATGCACATTGGTCAATGGCCAAGAATTGACATTGAAAATTCACACACTAGCCCATGAAGCATCACCACAAGTGCACTGCACAATAGTATGAAAATGTTTCCTTAAAAATACCTTGTCCTGTGCTGTTTGGTACATTTGTTATTAAATAAACACTTATTTAATAAATATAGCATAATGTAGCTTATCATTTCCCCGTTCTCAAAAGGGAACCATAAAAAGCTGTCATCTAATAGTAGAAATCAGATGTGCCATTTTATTAAAGTACAGGGAGTATTAATTTCATCCCTTTACTATTAAGTCAATTTCTGAGTAGGGTGTTTCATTTTGGGTATACACCCTCATTTGCCATAATTTTGGGCAATGCTGAATTAATGACATTTACTATGGGTGATAAAGTTCAGTTTGGCCCTTCTGATCATGCAAAATCATTTATTTTGTTTCTCAGAAATGTTGAGAATTCCAGTGGCTGACGTTCTGCTTTCAAAGCACTGAAATAAATTTGTATGTTTTAGTAGATGCATTCAAAACAGTTAAAAAAAAAAAAAGCCCTTGAGCAGGTGTAACCTTGATTACACCTTGGAAATTAATAGATTTCTGGCCTTTATTAACTGTGACTTGGCATTTTAAAGATCCTTAGTGAAAATATAATGCTTGTGGCAACCAGGCAGCAAGCACTGGTTTAGCACCTTCCCTGGCAGACACTGTCAAAGACAAATCTTTTTCTAGTCATATCTGCATATTAGGCCAGTCCTAGGAGAATCTTACAACTTCATTTTTTATTAGCTCTGCCAGGATTTACTTATCAGTGGAACATGAATCAAGATTGTCCTATAGGAACAGCCCGAGACTTGAAAATGCGAGACTCTATAAAGATATAGCCTGTCAGGGATTAGAGCAAATAAGAACGTCTAACCATTAATCCTCCTGTTCCTGGGATTTGCTTAAAAATATGTTTTGCATGATTTGTAGATGATCTTTTAAGTGAGCTCTGTCTACTCATAACTTATAAACACAGAGACACAAACACAGCAGCATTTGCAACACTTTAGAGAGCAGGAAGAATAAAATTGTACTGATTGTTTATATAGCACATTGTCAAGAGCTGTACAAGTGCACTGCATCTTCCGTTAGTTTGTTGCTGTTGACAGCAGCTGCCTCCGGCTCAGGCAGAAACAAAGGTGATAAAAGTCATCTGAAAAATAACTTCACCTTCTGGAGGACATATTATTGCAAATTTGTGGCTGGTGGGTGATTTACAGATGAGTCGCTCAATCAAATTTTGACCAACAGGTATGGAATCTGCACGCACTAAGCTTCCAGCTCATAATTCTTTCAATGGAAAGAAAACAAGTGGAGAGATGCTGTCCATTTCAGCACCAGGAAGAATAAGGTTAGACAACACATTTCTAGCTGAAAAACTGTTTACAGTTCATTCTCGAGAGTGGTGCTATTAAACCGGCAGTTTATTTATTTGGTGTTGGAGCTAGCATATTTCCATGTCCCAGAAAGTGTATGTGTGTGCATATATGTGGGTGGTGGTGGTGGTGGGGGGGGGGGGGGGGGGGGGGGGGGGGGGGGGGTAACATCTTAATATATCTCTATATCTCAGGCCTTGTTTATTTATTTGTATTACAATGTGCAAATAGCGCTCCAAAGCTAGCAAAACTCAAACAGATCTGGACAATGGCCCCAATAGGCATGAAGGGTCATTGGCTAGTGAGTCCACACCCTTAGTAAAGAATCAGATCACTTGGCCAGCAGTACATAAACACACACAGTATGATTACTGGTAGATAGAATTTGCACAAAACATGATCAATACTCATAATTTATCCAAAATAAAATAGATTAGATTAGATTTATTGTCATTGAGAGTGTACAAGTACACACCAGTGAATAGCATATTTACAGCATTTACCATAGGATACACAGGTTCACAGATATTGCATCACAGAGCAAAGATAAAACATAATGATTATATCATAATATAATGCAAAATATAATATAATAAATTAAAATAAATAATACATAGTATTTATATAGGCTTAAGGGGGTATGAATTGTTTATGGCGACAACTGCCTCTGGGAAGAAACTGTTTCTAAACCTACTTGTACGAGACTTGAGGCATCTAAAACATCTGCCAGAAGGAAGGAGGCAGAACAAGTCCTGGTTAGGATGAGAACAGTCAAGGATAATATTCCAAGTTCTGTCTATGCAACGCTTACAATAAATGTCCTCGATGGGGGTCAATTCTGTGCCAATGATCCGTTGAGCTGTTTTTATGACCCTTTGTAGTGCATTGCGGTCTTTGGTACAGCAGTTCCCATACCATGCTGATAGACAATATGTAAAGACACTCTCAATGGTGCATCGATAGAAGTTGGTCAAGATCCTAGTATTAACTTGGGCTTTATGGAGGGATCTGAGGAAATAGACAAAGGACTTAGGGTCCTTATTCACAAAGGTGAAAATTCAACTGTGGAATTCTCAAACAGCGGATTCCCATAGCAAATCCGCAACAATTTCTCCATTGTAAAGTCGAGACAATCTTTAAAGATATGATTGTGACAATTTTCCCAGAATAAAGTCAAAACTTTGACAATATACTCATTATAAATATGCGACTGCAACAGTAGCAGCCTATTGCAACTGTCTTTATATGGTGAATTCACACCTATACGCAACAATTCAAACTTTAGTGAATAACCCCCTTATAGAGGTATCAAAATGCACTCCTAATGAAATTTATTAAATTCAGAAAGACTGCTCTGGGTCTTTCCAACTTTACTGAGAGAAATCTCGGATTGATCTCACGAGATTTCTTTTGAGATCTTAAGATCGAGTTTTTCGATCTCGAGTTTTCAAATTTTTTCCCATGGAAAGGTAGCCAACTAGCCTTACTTAACATTATTAGCATTTTCCATTGGAAATTTTGAAAAAGTCTGGATCAAGAAACTCAGGTCCTTATTCACCAATGTGCGAAGTGAGCCGCGAAGTGTTCGACTCACTTCGCACTTGGTGTTATGCGCATGCTGATGTCCTGTGCGCGGACATCAGCATGCGCATTAAAGGGATTCCCCTCCCGACGAGAGCACTCGAGTCTCCTCGCCGGGAGGGGAATCCCTTTAATGCGCATGCTGATGTCTGCACACAGGACATCAGCATGCGCATAACACCATGTGCGAAGTAAGTCAAACACTTTGCGGCTCACTTCGCACATTGGTGAATAAGGGCCTCAATCTTGAGATCTCGAAAGAAATCTCCCGTGATCAATCCGAGATTTCTCTTGGCAAAGTCGGAAAGACATAGGAGGTAATTCACCATAGTGCGAAGTGAGGTCCGGATCCTTCGCCTCACTTCGCACACACTGTTATGCGCTTGCTGATGTCCTGCACGCGGACATCAGCGATCGCTTTAAAGGGATTCCAGTCTCGGCGAGGCGACTCGAGTGGTCTCGCCGAGACTGGAACCCCTTAAAGCGTTCGTGATGTCCGCATGCAGGACATCAGCGAGCGTATAACACCATGTGTGAAGTGATGCTTCGCACTATGGTGAATTCCCCCTTTATGACTTTGATGAATTTTGCCCTCTGAAAGCAATTACTGACAACTGTACTGTTATGTATTATGTACAGGAAAGGTGCAAATAAGCACACATGAATGGCAAACTTACAATTAATAAAACTTACATTCATTAACAACTTACTACTAATACTCTGCCATGAGTGGTTAAACAATTATTTAAGTTATAATATCCGATAAGCAAAAGAAAAACAATATCATTTTTTCTTATTTAGGCATACATTAGACAAATGATAACAACATAAATATATATATAAGATGAATGTACTATTTTGTGGCCTACCTACTTAAAGCAACACTTATACCATCTTTTCGAAGATTTAAATGAAAGTTACTGCATGCTGTATAAAAATGGCTACAGAAACTAATACAAGCATTATTAAGTAAAAGAAAGAATACATGAATGTATTTGAACCCTTTTAAGTCTAAGGTAGCCTTAGCTGAATGGCTTTTTGGTCTAATGGATAAGCCAACCATGAAAAAGTTATGTTTGCTCTGCGTATCTAGACTTTATATGCAGACATACTTGACTGAGAGAAATAAAAGCTAAGAAATACATTGACTTTTCTCAACCATCTCACAGAAACTGTGCTCTCCTTACAGGTGTAACAATGTGATGTCAATCAGCTGGGTGACAAGTGCAATGAAGCCAAGTCTCCTTTCATTGTTTCTCCAGCACTGTGTAAAATGGAAAGATTCCCTTAACTCCTACTCTGCTACCTTTACTATAAACTGACTTTATAAACAATGTGCGCAGGCAAGCATGGACAGTTAGTGGAGGCAGCTGCTACTGGACCTGTGCCAGAGGGGGGCACAGCTTCATTAGTTGCATGATGCAAGTCTCAACCTGTAGCAGCAGCTGCAGCAGGGCTGCTTACCCATGTGCATGTAAAGGTACATGTAAATGTGTGCGTGTATGCTCTCATGTACATGCGTGTCCACAGAGAGGAGAAAATGGCCCCAAAACTGCTTTTGTTCTGGGGCCCATGGCAGCTGTTGTACACCCCATTACAAGAGGTGAAAGACACTTGTTGCTTTACATTTCATTAAAAAAGCACTATTGCCCTTGCAATGCTATCATAAACAAACATAAGCTTATTTAATGACAAACATTGCTTGCATTACATTATTTACTAGGCCAAGGCTCACCATGCTTTTTAGTTCTTAGCCTGGGAACACAAGTCCTCTGCTCCTCTTGTAGGAATGCTCCACCCAACTTGCAGTGACATCACTGGTGCACCACCTGCTCATTATTGATTATCTTTGCTCCAGTGATATAATTAGTTATCAACAGCACACAACCCAGATTCCTCTGATTGGCTGTCAACTGAGGATTTATGTCCCCCGAGGCCAGCCATCAGGTACAGGGTGGGTATGTTCCACCACAACAGATTGTAATGTTGTAGCAGGAAATTCTTAAAATGTAATAATTTTTAAGACAAGTGTAGCCCTGGTGAAAACTGGCAGTCCCAGTTTCACCAAAACTACTAAATATTATGCTGGAACTCCCTCATGTGGTACAAATCAGAACTGCAGCTCTATGTATGGTTCTCAACTGGTAAGGTCTTAACACTTACTTCCTAACTATTTAGTCCCACCTCCATCGTGTTTATATATAGGGGTGTTTAGGCAGAATCTCTTCTCTTATGCTGAGGGTGTTAAAGGAGCAATGCTCTGCCACCACCATCTGGTGGCTGGCAACCACACGGACCCAAGTTAGGAGCCTGGACCTTACTGTTAGCTCACCTTAGGGTGGTGAGAGTTGCAGTGTAGGCTTATTTACTTGGGTAGCATTAGACCCCTAAAGGAGGTTAAAGGCCTAGGGGGCCAAGTGTATTCCCTACCTGTATTGGGGTACACAGTGAGGGTTCAGGAGGACAGGTATAGGGACTAGGGAGAGAAGAAATCCCTGAGAAGTCCCACCTATGGCTGATTTGTGACCTGTCGAATCCTGTTTTCCTGTGAGGGTGTGTGAGACATTGAGGATGAAGTGGAACTACTAGTTGTAACTATGTAATGTACAGTCCTGTGGATAATGTTGCTGTTATTTGCATATAAATGTCTGTGTGCAAATGTGTGTTCTAATTAAGTGCTTTACTTATATATTGGGGAGCTCTGATGTATATGATGTTGCATTAATTGAAATTTTTGGCTGCTGTGAAACTGTTTACTTTTGCTACTGTTAATAAATATCGTTGCTGTTTTGGAAGAACTACTGACGCCCTAATTATTGATGTATAAGTATTTGAAGTGATTAACCTACTCCAATAAGTAAGCGGGGCTCATGACCTGAGGTGTCTCATAGCTTGGGAAAAGGGTGTAAAGTCTCATCCATATTTATGAAATGTCACACTTGTGCAAATGTAGTAAATATTGACACAAACATATGTTTATAATGATTCCAGGTCAAAGGAAATCTATTATGATTCAAGCAAAAAAACCTTTTAATGCGTTCACTTTTTTGTTATATGTAACTAAATGACTCCCCCAGAACTGTATTACTAAAATATCTCAAATCTCATTGTTTCTGACCAGCAGGAAACCTAACCAATTTGGATTGTAAAGTAACATTGTTTAGTGACCTTCCACCTCACTGCACACACGTTTTCACCTTCCTTACCCACAGGCAGAATGTGATTCTCATTTATAAGACAATGAAGCGTAAATGTAAATGAAACTCTGGCTTTGAAAACAAATATTTGGCTCTTAAAATTACACACTCCAAAATATAATTATAGTTTACATGTGTGGGTTTGCTGTCCCTCCTTGCATTTTGTTACCAGGCAATGTTTATTGTTTTTAGAATAATGCACTTTAATAATAAACACAGGACTCACCAAAGAATACAGATTATTATTAACAGGAATGTTTTATTCTTTCACAGCAGATGTACAGAACTCTCTCACTAAAACACCCCCACATTAACACCATCATCTTCATAAACCATTTCACTAGCAGTAATCTGCATTCATGAGAAAAGAACATGAAGATACCTGTAAGTGATGCTTACTGAGAGGCCATGATCTAGAGTGCAAAATCCAAATGATTTGTTATCACAGTAACTATTGTAATTTGTGTAATATAAAGTAATAAACTAGGTATTGGTAGCTATTCACATACAGCGCTTGTAAAAATGTTATCTTCATGAATTGCTTTCTGTTTGTTATCTTGTTTCTATGAATCCTTAGATAATACATATTCAGGAAGTTCCCCAGAAAGCCCCATTTTTAAAGCAAATTATCACACATTATAGACATAGTTGTTTCATTTTGAGAAGCACAGATTGAACAAATAATGACTATAAATTTATTTTTAGCATTTTCATTTTTTGTGATCCTATTCTTTTAACAAACATATTTTTTTTGATGATTAGGGGCCTAATTCACCATTGTGCGAATTGAGCTGCGAAGTGTCCGCTGGTGTCCTGCACGCGGACATCAGCGAGCGCATTAAAGGGATTCCCCTCCCGGCAAGGAGACTTGAGTGCTTCCCTTTAATGCGCATGCTGATGTCCGCGCACAGGACATCAGCATGTGCATAACACCATGTGCGAAGTGAGCCGAACGCTTCGTGGCTCACTTCGCACAATGGTGAATTAGGCCCTAAGTTGTTTGTGCTTATTTCTGTGCAGGAATTATATAAGGGGTTATGTTTGGTTAACCCCAAGTTTGGTTAACAAAAAGATCCCAGCTGGTAGGTGTTTGGACAAAAGAGAAATGATAAGACTTATATATGCTGTAAACAAGTCCCAAAAGGAAAAAAGGTGCAGTGCTAATGATAAATAAGTATGTGAAAGTCACACTATTCTATAGACAAATAATGTGCTGCTTTTCTCCAAAATGTGAGGATTCTCCAACTTCACAGTGAAATGATGATCCAAAAACCTAAAGGAAAAGCGCAAAAATATACAAGGCACTATATAGTGCCGTATCACAAGTATAAATAATGGGAATAGAAAGGCCCAACGTGCCACTAATATGTAGCGGTGATTTAAGTGGAAAAATGAGAAAAACACCAAAAAATAGTGTAGAAAAAAAAAATATATAATATAGTGTTACACACCAAAAAATGTATATACACTAGCTGCTCACCAGATGCACTTAGGAACAGGACATATAAAATAAATTATTTCCTCTAGCTAATGTGGTGAATCAATCGCCAGATGCATCCTCTATGTGCTTCTTATCTTGAAATGGCAACTCAATGCAAAAGAAGAAAAGAGAACTCCATGGCACAATAATTTTTTAATAAAGACTAAAATAAAAATAACAGGTACTCACAGACAGAACTGTGGAGCCACACAGAAAAGCCACTTAATGGGCTAAAAGTCTTGTAAAAGTCCACAAAGTGTAAATATTGATGATCCTCTCTCCAACAGTGATATGTCACTGGCCTATTATGCTCCTGAGGAAGCCGCGAATGTGGTGAAACGCGTCGAGGAAGGCACTGGCTCCTTTTTACTCCTGTTTTATCCCTGTTGGAGAGAGATTCATCTATTCTTCTATTGCAGAATCCTTAACTGATCTTACAAAGGGGAAGAAATCTGTTATGGTAAAGTTGAACTCTGAGGCTGAGAATGCCTGTCAATAATTAAAAAGGGCTTTGTGTAGTCAACCAGTGTTAATTGCACCTAACTTTTCTAAAGAATTTATAGTTCAGACAGATGCCTCTGAAGTAGAGTTGGGTGCAGTAATGTTACAGGGTTATATGCTGGTTCTTGGCTTTGCAAGATTATAGTTATAGTAAAGTGGAGCATAGACCAGGAAAACTACATGTAAATGCTGATTCCCTGTCTTGAGTCCACTGTTTGGAGCCCAGCCCCTCGACATTGGGCAGAGAGGGGGGATATGTTGAAGATGAAAGAATGCTGTTTTGCCTTATTTCATCCTGCAAATGGTATATAGCCACTGGGGATAATCCCCAAATATATTTCATGCTAAGATCCTCATTGCCCACAGTCCAAAGTGGATTTAAAGAACATTGTGCACATTTTATTGTTTGTTGCTCCAGTCTAGTTACATCTCGAGGTATGAGCTGCTACCTTACACATTGGGGCCATTTATATGCAAAACAACAGACATAAGGCAAAGGTTATACAAAACACTCATATTAAGTAAACATAGGACAGGTACTATGGGTAGGAGGTAGGGAGAAACACATGTAATATTAACCTACTGTATGTAACAGTGTGTACTGTTATGCTACAATCCCTTGATGTTTTCTATACATATAAGTTTGACTAGTAACTTAAGCAAGAGTCTAACAATGACAGCTTAGAATACTGGCTCCAGGTCATGTGGCAAGCTATTATGTAAAGGCTACACCTTCAAGACTTAGATCACTGAAAGGTTAAAAAAACACATATTCTGCATAATATTTTAATATCTCTTACAAGAGCTGAAGAATAATGTATGATCTCAGCCAAGTATGCGCATATTAAATGTATGGAACCAAAGTTCTGTCTTCATGACGAGCCAAACTTTCAGGATCCTTCCACTTTGCACTTGCTCAGCATATTAACCATGCTAAGGTTTCCTAAGGGAAATTCTATTTATAAAGGTTTTATACTGAAGACCTTGTTTGTTGGTCGATGTTGAACATGGAAAGCTCAGTTCAGCAAACATATCATAAGACTAATTACTTTTTTTTTGACTAACAGAAGCATTTAACTACCAAGAGACCACTTCCATAGGCAAGGCTTTGGTGACATCAACAAAAAAAGGGAAAGGTGAAGTATGAAGATGCGCTAGAGAAAAAAATTAGAAGAAAAATTTTAATATAAAAAAAATGTAAACAATGTATCAGTTTATTTTAATCACCAGCAATTTATATATAAATCTATTAATGCTATTATTACTGCAGATACCTGATTGCTCCTCTTAACATTCTCAGATGTGGCCCCATTTGCAGACTGGAAAAGTAGTTGCAACTTCAGTGGTGATTTTACTCTCTCATCACAGGCTATGAAGCTTTATTCAGTAGACAAATCTCTTATGGGGTACCCCTGCACATAAGTCATACATATTTATTTTTAAGTTATTCATTTTTTTAAGACCTGTGTGAACAACCTGCCTTGGATACATTATATTGTATGATTTACATTGACTCGGTTGACTGAGTTTTTAAATTCCCAACTATTTATTCTGATAGATGGTCTTTCTTGTTGTTATGTATGGACTGGTTTGTAACCATTTCTCTCATCTGCATATTATTGCAATTGGGGACAAGTGTCTTTTTTCTTCAGAAAGATGCTTGAAGCATATGTAATTGTCATTTTATTATATAACAAGGTCTTATTTTCCTGCTTTACTAGGTATTTATTTGTCCAATAAATCGTGTCATCAACAGAACCAAAGGAACACCCTAAGTACCCTGTTGCTGAAGCACCTAGTGGATGTGTAATTAAAAATCAATTTGAATTATGTTTGAATTTCATCTGCACTGTCTCTGTAGCAAGGCCTTAAGAAACAATTCTTCTGGGCATGCATGGTATTTTGTAACCTCCTGCTGGTTAATATAAATGACTAGACTATCTATGTTATATGATGAATGTAACCCAATTCTCTCTCTGATAGCCTGGAGATTTAAAAGAACGTCAGGCCTCTAGAGGATACATCTTCTGTTATGCATTCTATAAGCCCAGGTGTTTAGGTTGTGTGGGTGTAGGGAACCATGGAATAAAAGGACTCTGGTGTGTTTAATAATTTCTATACAACTGTTACCTACTTCAATGATATTTGGTAACTTGGTACTAGAAAATTCCTTTCAATCTTTGCCTCTCCATAAGGAAAATTTGTCAACAGAGGCAATAATTTACAAAGGTCTAGTAAACCATAGCAACCATTCAGCAGTCATAATTCTCTGGTATTAGGAGACAAGAACAATAAAAGACATCTTTTGATTGGTTGCTGTAGGTTACTAGACATCTGTAAAGTTTGCTGATGAGTTCCCATGTATAAGTGGTATATGCACAATTCACCTTAATACATATAGCACTTTTTATTTTTTTCTGGCTTCTATGCAGTGGCAGCCTGATGATCTGATTCTTATCCTCTGTGCACTGCTCTGTCTGGGAACTCAGGGGATTAAAATCAGATCATCACCACCTCTGCATAGAAGTACTATCAGAATGCAGGCGTCTTACTCCTCAGCTCTCCTATTAAAATGTCATATGTCATAAAGGACAGACTGGGCAGACTTTCATTTACATAAGATCTGGACATCCTTACTCCTCACCTACAGGTTCCTGTATAGCAGCCTCTCCAAGTCTTCATTATAATCCGTCCCACTCAAGTATCTTGAACTTTCATTATGCATAAATAACATATTTCCTATCATGACAGAAAATTTAAATTGCATGTGATATTCAAATGAAGTTGAGAGATTCCCTTGTAGGATTGTATTTTATCAACAGTTTTCCTTTAATTAGATGCAATGCTTTACCAATTAGCTTGTATTATTTTGGGAGATGCTCAGAAACATAGTTAATGAATCTGATAAAGACACAAGTCTCTAGATTGGTTCAGAGCAGGGTCATAGACATTTAACAGAGACACAAATCTCTACTAGATTGGTTCAGAGCAGGGTAAATAGACATTTTTTTTTTTTTAATTGTTTATTTTCAAATATAGTAACATAAACATACATATTCATAACAAATCGTATTTACATCGTTTCTTGTACATATATTATTGAACTAAATTGTACAATAAAGAAAAATAAAATAAAACATTCTGTGTTCTGTGTCGTATTCACTCGTAATGTTGAAAAAATATATATATAAAATGGGGGGGGGAGAAAGGGTTGGGAGAGGGACAAAAAGGGAGGGGGGGGGGGGGGG
>WMED01008513.1:0-16869 GCA_019650415.1 Pipa parva | reverse complement strand
ACAGCACAGGGAGTGACTGCACAAGATGAAAAAATATTAAAGGTTTTTCTGAAGAAAGTTTATTACACATTTCTTTTAGGCTTCTCAGGTTATATCCGGAAAAAAAAAGAACCATCCTATCATTATAACTGACTTCTAGGGGTTATTTACTAAGGTGTGAATTTGACTGGCGAATTCGCAAGTAGCAAATTCCCATAGCAAATCTGCAACAATTTCCCCATTGTAAAGTCACGACAATTTTTTTATGTTAAGATTGCGACAATTTAACCATAATAAAGTCGCGACTTCTACAATATTCTCATTATAAAGACGCAACTGTGACAGTAGCAGTCTTTATCTGGCGAATTCGCACCAATACGCACCAATTCGGACTTTAGTGAATAATCCTCTCTAGTGAACGCAGATTTGGTTATAAGAATATCAATGATTTAGTTTTCCATTGTGCACATAAGAAAATATTTATAAATACCAATATAGATTAATTTGTCTGCCTGTTGAGGAAAACCTACATTTTCTACATTTCTGTAAAGAAGAGAAGCTTATATAGAGAATATATGTTCCTTTAATATCTACATATATATTTTTATTCATTGATTCAGTTCACTGGACTCTTGAATAAACTGTGATGTTATCATTATGATGAAAACTATTTTGCTTTTAAATGTGTCAAATTTTCACTGAAATCTTAGGGACTGGGATGTATCATAAATGACTTGTGACACATACTGTACATTTAGCAATAATTTTCTGTCTGTTTGAAATAGGTTAAATTAAAACATATGTTTTTTTTTTGTTTTTTTTTAATGTGTGCTCCACAGGACTGCCCCCAAAACACAATATACTGGATGCGCTGTTCATGAAAATAATAATGGCCAAGCAGCCTTTGAAAATCCAATGTATGACACCAATGCAAAATCAGTGGAGGGAAAGGCAGTAAGATTTGATCCAAATTTGAACACTGTCTGCACAATGGTATAATGTTGGAATTCTACTTTTTTTGCTCTGAAGCCAGGAAAATTGAGACACAAAAACCAGGGCGCCTTTTTGGAACGCTGTTAAAGTTAAAGCACATTTTAAAGAAACACATGAATTCACACTTTCCTGAGGATGGCAAGAAGAGCATCTTATGTCAGTTGGGACTCAAAGCAAATTCTTCATGGTTTTCATGGAGATTTTTCCAGCCAATGGACTGCACTCTATGAGTGCTTAATTACAGTTTATTTTCTTTTTTTTAAAAAGGAGAATTATTCTAAACTTTAAACTTATTTGCATATATCGGAGGAGCATCCACTATTTACTGTGCTTTATAAACTATATTAGAAGGTCTGGAAAAATTAAAAAAAAAAAAAAGATATATGATAGAAAAATTGCTATACTTAATGGGAAATACTATGTTTAACTACAAGAATTAGTTCATGTTCTTTGGCATAAAAAAAAATGAGATATCTCTGTTGATTTAGATAATCCATTTTGCATATTTTTGGTGGGCAAAAAAAAAAAGAAACAATACTGAAAGCGGTGTTCCTAATTTATTTATTTATATATGTATTTTTTTAATGACAGCAGCAATTCATAAATGAAGCAGCACTTGTATGAACAAGGTCATATGGACCGTTATGTTGCAAGCTAATAATTAAAGAATCATGGGGCATTCTATAGATTTTTGCTTTAATAGGAGGACCCCTTTTTTTTTTTCTTCTTCCTTTTCCCAGTCTTTCCCAGTTTTGAATTCTCCGTGACTCACACTGTTGGTGAGACTTTTAACAAGCAATGTTAACTTATGGAGCCCAAGCTGTGCATGTTATGGGTGAAACATTTTCTAACATTCTACAACTACATTTGGTAAACCAGTGATATTTAATATACTGCAGTATTACACTGCAATTCTACTTTTTAATACTGTAGAACTCCTATATATAAGTCCTAAAAAAAAACAGCCAGCGGTATCTTGTTTGCACCAGCCATTCACCTCTTTTGATTGTAATTCTTCTGTACACATTATCTGCATTCATTTTTTTTATTAGACTTCTGAACAAACTGCTGAAACTATTGATTGGTTCACAAAAAAAAAAAGAGTCCTATTGTGACCCATTGGAAACAAAATTTGTTGTTAAAAACAGCTTATTATGTTGTTGATGTGTGGTTTCATTGGAAGGGCAAGGAACTTTATAAATTCAAGATGGCAACTAGCAAAGTCATTTAAAATGTAAAATGGTTGGTTAAAAAAAAAAGGTTTATGGCAGATTGGAAAGATTTGTGCAATCTTACAAGTTTGCCTAAAAATGACTTCTTCACTCTTAGTCAAAAACGCATATATTAAAACAACATTTATCAATGTTTTTTTTAAACAACTGTATTTTTAATGTTTGGAAATGATATTCTGAAGGTGCCCAATGACTTTATTAAATAGAGAAGCTTTCTAATGGTAGATTTACCATGAACTCAAGTATCCAGGACATAGTCTAAATGACATGAAATATAACATTTGATCACATAGGAATAGTTATCATCATATGGTACATCAATTAAAAAAATGAGAGTGCATGTTATTTTTTTCAGCATCTGATTTGCTGTTTAGAGAAAAAGAGGGTTAACAACTTCATAAAACAAGCTTTAAGCTTGCTGTACATATAAGCTAAACCCATCAATATAATGGTAAAGTTTTGATAATCAATGATATACCATGTTATTCACAGGTGCATGCCAATGGAAAAAATGTCTGTTTACACTTGCTTTGAAATAGCAATCACTTTATGTATAGTTTGTCAACTTGAGCTCCTTTACTAACATAAAGTGATGACTTATTTCAATCACATTAAATACAGACTTTATTTTTAAAAGATTTTTATCATAAGCTATGCTCTTAACATTGTGCAGTAGAACAACATTCTTACCAAAGAGATTTAGGTCAGTTTTAGGTCTTTGGCACTGAAATTATGTAGTGTCAATTTGGTCTTAGCTTCAATTTAACAAATATTTTGTTTGCTGGATTAAGTTTACATTTTTATTTTGAAACATATTTTTTTCTTTTATAGCAATCTAATATTTGAAATTTTTCAAAATGATTGTAAAGATTTGCGAGTAATATACCTTGCCCAAAGATGAAACCTTTTACTGGAGAAAAATAATTGTACATTGGATGTTTGGCCTCAAATCATTTTCATAGTAATTTTCTCATTTTTTCTAATAGCATTCACAAATAGATTAACTGGTTTACTAATGCCAGATGTCATTGTATTTATGACATTTATGTTAAGCACACACCCAAAATGTCCATAGAAGATGCTGTTCTATCTTTGTCATCCATAGTTGTTAAGGGATGCTATGAGAGATGAGTTTATTCAGCTCACAGCCAGATTGTACAACAAACCAATGATTCAGTATTTCTTTTGAATAGGCAGATGCTTGATTTAAAGTTTTATTTGAAACCGAACAGTCCTGCTTGTATGTTTTCCTCTCATGGCATCTATTTTTAGGTGTATGAGTTTATGCTACGTCACTTAACAGAATTCATTTCAAATTGTTTGATTGCACCATTGAATTGTATGCAAGTAATCTGCTGTATTCCGTGTATGAACAATTCTACTGTGATTTTGTAGACTTGCAATAGCTAGAGTTTTAAGCAAGGTGATATAATATTATGAGAAAGAAGAACATTTTATTGCAGCTGAATTGAATTGATTGGGTTGAAAATATTCTGTTTCAAATTGTTTTGTAGTCAGATGGTTAAATAAATGGTTTAAAAATGATGATTTAAAAAAAAAATCATCCAATATTAATATATAGGCAAACAAAATATTTATAATACAACCAAATAAATGAAAGGGCTGAATGTGTTAAAGCGTCCCTGGAAATAACAGATTTCTTAAATGGATGTTCCCTACAAAGGTTCTCTACAGCACAAGTGCTGAATGGGAAAAAAGGGGTGGGCACACATGATTTTAAAACAGGACAAAAGTTTAATAAAAAATGTCCTGTGGGTTGTGTTTTTTTCCATTTACACAAATCTATAATTTTACACTGGGATTAAAGACTTCATAGGCTACATATTGAGCACCCAGTATATATACAGTAAGGTATATATGCTTAAAGTTGTAAAAAACATTGTTGAGCTCATCAGTCAGTGCAGAGGCGAAAACAAAGGTTTTTTTTGAAAGGGCACTGATAAGACAAGGGATACAGAGATGGGGACATAGAATATACTAGTATTAACATTATTTTGGAAATGTTTTCCTGCTTATAAGGTTCAATAGAAAATCTCAGTCTACTGTGCTATGGTTGACAGTGTTGCTGGTAGCTGTGCAGTGTTTCTGATGAATGGATAAATATTAATTAGGCTAAAGGTTGGCAATATGAACTTCTGGCAAATGCACTAGGCAGATCCTGATTCAATGCAAGACCAGTGGCTACAACTGTAAAATAGTATGGCATTTTTACAATAATATAACTGCAAATGTATTTTACTTTACATAACATTCTCTGATTGCGACTATTCAGCAATTCGTGCTCAAAGTGGACATCTCCTTTAATAACAAGTTGCAATGCCACAGCTTGCAAGGAATTCATTCACTGCTTATCCCTTCAGTTTTCAGATATAACTAGCATTTTATAATTTGTAATATTATATTTCATCTTCACATTATGGTACATGTTTTTCAAGTATCCAAAGTGATGTGAAAAGACTAAAGGGGTTATTGGTTAAAGTACAAATTGTTGTGTAAAAGTGTGCATTTTCCAGCTAAAGACAGTTGTAAGAGACTGATGCTATCACAGTCGCGTCTTTATAACAAGAATGTAGAAAATAGAGTACACAGTACATGAGAGTGAATTTGGCAAAGCCACTATTTATTCATGTCATAACAAGGTTTGAGCGGAAATCCCTTTATCAAATATACAAACATAACACAGTATCCACAATTAAATAATCCATAATGACCCAATCCCCAGAGAGTCTTTAAAACAAGAATATTGATGCAGTCGCGACTTTACTATAGAAATATGGTCACAGTCGCAACATTAAAATTGTCCCAGTCGCAACTTTACAATGGGAAATTTGTTGTAGTTGCAGATTTGCTATGGGAATCCTCTGTATGAGAATTCCACAGTTAATAACCCCTTAAAAAAGGAGTAATCAAGAGAGTGAAGTTACAATGTAACAACTATGACATGATAGTGATACATTAATAGCCAACAATGTTGGATATATCTCCTAGATGACGAGGTATGTAATGCAATTATTTCCAGAAACTGTTAAAGATCACCATTGTATTACTAATTTTATAGTTTATACTTACTGTTTTTTTTCATAAATAACATAGTAAAACACTCTAGTCTAGAGGAGTAACATTACACCAGTACTAGTTGCTGTTATGAGAAAACACAGTTTAATCATTACAAGATTATATAGAAAAATCACACCTTCTATAGCCACAAATCCACATTATTGAGTGAAATAATCATTAAAGTTGAAAAAAGAAACAGGTATTGTATTGGTTAATTTATATAGTGCTACTATATTCCGCAGTGCTTTACAGAGGTTCGTCATTCACTTCAGTCCCTGCCCCATGGAGCTTACAATCTAGTTTCCCTATTCAGTCACACACAGATGTATGTTTTTGGATTGTGGAAGGAAACCAACACAGGTGTGGGGAGAACATACTCCAAGCAGATGAAGTCCAGGGTGGAATTCAACTCAGAACCCAGTGCTGCAAGGCAGCAGTACTAACCACTAAGTCACTGCACTGCCACAGGTCCATTAGTTGCAACCTGTAAACTATAACATAACTCTAACTTGTTAGGCAAGAGGAAAGAAAATTAATTAGCTTAGGCAAAATTTGCTTTAACATGGGAAAACATACCATCCTGACCCCTCATGGTGATCAGACTGGACCTAGAGAAATTTGTTTGCTATGCCTATGGAGTTCTTTGTTTCCTTTGTACAGTAACGTCAAAATGGGGTTTGGGATATAGCTGTTCTGTGCATATCTTGACCTTTTGCTCAACCTGCCAACTCACAATCCTTGATGGGACTGGAGTTGGAAAGGGTGAACTTAATGGACATGATGTTTACTTTTAACCACATATGTCAATTGGTTGATTACTTTAAAATTATCTACATTTCTTGTATTTACATCCTCTACACACAAGAATATGTTCATTCTTGTCTGAAAATTCATCCAAACATACATATCATTCTCTAGGCTACAGAGGAAATCAGTTCATACTGTGTATAGTAAACATTTCTTAGAGTGGTAACCACCACAATTAGAAGAATCTATGGTAAGATGGGATATAGATCTGAGTGATTTTGTTAGGGTTTTTATCAAAATATTGTAATGTACAAGATGCATTTTTCAAATTTAAAATAATTAACTGTAACCATTAGTAAGACGTAATAGTTCATATTAGCAATTAAACTGGCATGATATGAAATTGTGGCTAGCAGTAATTAACAAAGCACCCATGATTTAGTTCATGGACTGGTTCCCTTAGTCTTCTAAGTTCATTTCAACTTGGATCTCTTCTTTCCTGTTTAAGAATTTGTGTGAATCTGACTAATTGCTTAAATGATGTGCATCTTGACAAATTAGCCCGAAACAAGAAATGTAGTAGTAAGATATTTGAGTGAGCTTGTCCGTAAGTGACAGATGAGTATGTTGGCTTCCACTGGGTACAGGGCAATGTTTCAACAATCCTGGAGGAAAAATGCAAACTGGCAGGAGAAATTGGAGTACAGTTTGAATTATGCACGGTACTAGATGTGGAAAATTGGCTGAACTTAATCACTTGCCATTGTAAATAGATAGTTTGACTTTACACTTTGGTTGGTTCTAGATGAACATTCTCCTACATTTTTTTAGAGGCATGTTTACATACAGGCACATTTTTTCATTACCTTCATTTAACAAGTTTACTTGTGCTAATGTTACTGGACTGGTTTTTTCATTTAATACTTATTACAATGAACTTTGCAGTATTCCAATGCAGTGCAATGCAACTGAGAGAAATAAATAATAACTACATTTCCATAAAGAATTTTTGAGAGAATAGTGCTAACATGTTGGGATCTCTAGCTATTTAGTGTTCAAATTACAAATCCACTTTAACGAACTCACCAAAAAGATCCCTTCTGCATAGGAATGTCAAATATTTAAAACTACATCTGCAGAATGTAATGCAAAATGCTTCATTCCTACTCATAAATGAGTTCAGAGGCATGCTGCATGCTATTACAGAGCTATCTGCACCAACAACACGTCTGGAAAAATTTATTTTTCAGTTAAATAAGAAACTTCTCCTATAATAATTGTTCATTTGTGGTATAATTCAAGATCATGTACTTCTAGGAGAATTCAGACTGCATTTAAATGAATTGCAATTAATATAGCACAATTAAATGAATTTTTATACCTATCCCTAATTTTCTCAGCTGATCTTGTTACCTTAATTTATGCAAACTATTTAGAAATAAATAAATTTGCAGCTAATACTTTTCAAAAGATCATATCATTTGGTAATTCAGATTAAGTACTGCATCGTTCATGTCAATCAAAATGGGTGATTTTATCCAAGAGTACAGGTAAACAAAACTTATTATTGTCGAACAGGCCATTTTCAACACTTTGATAGAAAAATTTGATTAAAAAATGTGAAAATTATTATTGAAAAGTCGCAATCGAATTTTTGATATTGTGATATAATATTTTTCCATCAAAATTATCGATGTTATAGATTTTTCATAGAACCAAACAGATTGAAAAGTTTAAATCAAATTTTCAATATTGCCACATCAGGGAAAAAATTTGATGTTGTGATATCAAATTTTCAATATTGCGGTAAATAAATTTTATCTATGTATAAATTATTATTTGATATCGCATTTAAAATCTCGATATGGAAATATTGAATACAGCAATATTTTCAACTTTATTAAATTTCACCCAATGTTGTTTATAGGTGTTTAATTGAGGCCACCTTGCACTAAGAAAGTTAAATGCACATATCTTAATTTAGAGTATTAAGGAAAATGCACTTCAACTATGCATTTTGGAAGATCTGTGTTTCTAAAGAAAAATTAAATTATAATTACACAGTGTTCCAGATTTAAATAAAAAATGATATATTAACTATTTAGATCAGTTTTCATAATGTTCTAGCAAAGATAATGTTATATTTCATAAAAAAGAAGAGTTTATTATTAATATAAAACATGATGTAATTCCTTAAGCCTAAACAATTGAATTTGCATGAAACAGAAGGCTGTTGTTTAAGGATTTACACAGATGGAATGTGGGATCTCTCAGTTAGCAGCACATGGTTAAGACCAATTGCTTGTATTACTGATAGCTCCTTTCTATCAGGCTAGAAGAACCCTGAAGGGGTTATTCTCTAAAGTCTGAAGTCGATTCTCGAATTCTCAAACAGCGGATTCCCATTGCAAATCCGCGACTGCCACAAATTTCCCATTGTGAAATCGCAACTGTGACAATTTTAAAGATGCAGCTGTGACAATATTTCCATAGTAAAGTCACGACTGCGGCGATATTCTCATTATAAAGATTGGACTGCAGCAGTCTATTGCAACTGTCTTTAGCTGATGAATTCACACCTTTACGTGACAATTCGGACTTTAGAGAATAGCCCCCTCATACACTTCAGTATCTATATCAATGTATTTTGGCTCCAGGTTTCTTACCTTCTTGGTTTATGTTGTTTTTTATATTTATGGAACAACCTTACAATTAATAATGCGCATTTCCCATTTTTCTATTATGTAAATAAAAATAAAACACATAATTTGATCAAGCATTATACTAGTTTAAGTGTTTTTAGTCCAATAATACTTTGGTGCAGAAAATGTAAATCTATTTTAATCCTTCCTTGGCGAAACAATTATATGACTGCTACTGAGTGTTTGCCATGGATATTAAAAAAGGTTCGGTAGTTCTCAGGCTTTGTGTTGGATTACACAATGAAGCTAGGAGTTAAGCTTAGGCGAACTATAGTAATCTAGGCTCACACTATCCTCACATGAACTCAGGCATTTATTGCAAAATGAATAGTTTACTTTAATATAGACATTTCTCTCGGGTGAAAGTTATTAAAGTTGAAAAGACCGATCTCGGTTTTTTGGGTTTATCCTGTGAGATCTCAAGTTGAACCCATGAGATTATCACTCAAGTTTTTCTAATGGATTTTTCTATGGAAAGGTAGCAATACTTTACATTAGTAGTATGGATACCTTTCCATTAAAAAATCCAATCGAAAAACTCAAGCGATAATCTTGTGGGATCAACTCGATATCTTCTGGGATAAACTTGAAAAGATCGAGATTGGTCTTTTAGACTTTAATAACTTACACCCTCAGTGTGAGGATTTTAAAAAGTTAATGAAATAGGAGAACCATCTCTAATTGCTTAATATAAAAGGTTTTCTTCCTATGTCACATAGTTCAGCACGTAGTTCAAGTTATGTTCACAAAATAGCAAAAACATATTTTTTTAGTTTTTGACTAGTCAAAGTGCATCTATTGCATGTATTTTTCCCCAAGATTTTAAGTTTTGCACCTTTAATATCAAAATCTTTATTTACACACACACATACATTCATTTGTAACGCAATGACAAAAAATCAGTTTTTATATCTCACTTACAAAATTTATGTTAGAAAACATTTTTCATGGATGGTCAGTTATTGGATTAGATGCATGCTTCATGGCTGCATAGATACCATTGCAGTCTACAGTATTCCACTAAACAGGCCAGTGATCAATGAAAAACCACAAGATGTGGGTAATTTATTTGTAGATCATAGAGCAACCCAACAACTGAATATTTACTAGGGATGCACAGTCTTTGACTCTATATAAAACCAGAACTTGGCAGTCAATTCAGATTAGGTATTTAACATTCATATATTTTAATGCAAGACAAAAACTCTTCGGGAACATAAACAGTGAGAGGGAATTTTAGCTGATGTCAGAGTAATTACATTGTAATAACATCATAAATCTTCAATATTGTTGACCTTTCAATTAACTGGTTTTGTTGACACAAATTGCTTGGTTACACAAAGTCATGTACAGTGGGTGTTGATCTACATCTAACAGATGGTGGAATCCTACATGAAAACTTTTCTTTGTGGATCTTATAAATCCAAATTTAGACCTTCATTCACCAAAAAATAGGCTTGGTTGCCATTACAACATTATTTGAAATATATATGTATATATATGTCTGTATTTTCAGATTTAAATGTGTTTTCTTCAGACCCTCAAGTCAAGGCATTCCATTGTCAGTCTTCCATTTTTTAAATATGTTTACCTAAAACAACACAAATCTGTGTTAACTCTAAAGAAATGAAGCAATTTATTTTAGATTTTAATGATTCTTTTTTCTAGAGTGTGACCTGTTTGTCTCTGTCTTAATATAGAAAAGTTCCAATCCCCCCCACCATTTATTACACAGACAAGAGTGCCTACCAAAAACATTTGTTGCTCCTTTGAATGCTGCTCAGATTTCTAAACTAATATGTTGCAAAGCTTTCTAATTTATCCGAGCACCTGTTTCTTACCCTATACTTTAATGACTTTACCCTCTATTTATTTGTTCAAATGATTGCAAATGCAATAACTATGATTCTTCATCCTTTTAAAAATGTAACTTTTCAAAAAAAAAAAACATATATATTCCTTTGACATCTGGCTACTCCTCTTATATCAATGCATACACTTTTGTAAAGAATTATATTTTTATGGAAACATTTGTAAAAGTATGATGTAAATTTTCAGTGCAAAGTAAACAAAATAAAATTAATAATTGATTTTGAAGTTTTCGACCTCTCTCTTATTTTCTTTCTTTTTTTTCCCCTGATTTCACGAATTTAGTTCTGGGTAGACGTATAATGAAAAGTTTTTTCCCTCTGTATTTTACTTGACATTTTATCTTCCTATGTGATACAGTGCTGAAAAACATGTTTAATAAATTTGGATTTCCTAGCACGTCCCTCCACAATCCCTCTTTTTTTAAAAAAAAAATTGTTAAAGAGCCAGCTGTTCTGTTTTACCCTTTTTCAGCATTTCCTATGTCACATGGGAGAGCATGCAAATCTTCCAGGGAGGATGCGTTGATCACATGCCTGCTCTCCCTTCATATCAGCACGGCTGGAGAGGACTGCGCTTCTTAGGGGGATCAGGTGATTCGGGATGCCGTAGAATCACCGGCAGAGTCTGAAGATGGAGTCCGCAACAAGGAAATGCTGTTACAGCACTTCTTTACAGGTAAGAATTTTATTTAATTTTTTTTTAAATTGATAATAAATTGCATTTAATAAAAGTTAGTAATTAACATTAATAAATAAGGTTTTATTTAAAGTTATTTTTGCCCAGTTCCTTTAAGGAAAAGCTCAGTTGATGCATGAAACCTTTATTTATAAAATTATTCAAATATCTTGTATTTTAAAGGTGGTGATTACTTCAGTTCTCACACAGAAGTTGTATCTCTTTGCTAAGCTGTTTATTAATGATCTGAAGAATAACACTGATTTCCTATAGGTCACAAGCAATTCACTAAAAATTATGCCAGTCTAGATAGGCCTATAACAACCACTTCCACAACTAATTTAACCATTAAACGATATTCATGCTACACTAGTAAGTTTACAATCACACATTTTATCATTTGATTATTTACATATGAGACATAAAGTAGGGGCATAAATAGACTAACAATACATGACTCTCATCTGAACAAGACTAATGGAGAATTCTGAGGTTTCAATACTCTTACAGTTCAATAAATCTTTTACAGCTCAAGATAACATCTTTAATTTGCTTGCTAAGATTGTCTCTCAGGCCCTATCTAAAATAATATTAATGGCATTTTATACAGTATATTTATTTAAAAGATCACATCTTCCATCAACATTTCTTTTGTGTTATGTATTAAAGTCTGCAGGTACTCTCTCTATTCTAGATTAGCCATTTTACCACACTTAAAACAAGTAGTAGTATGAGAATATGTTCCCTTGACTACAGTAACAACATGCAGTCAAAAGACCTAAACATAAAGAATGGCCATAGTCTTTTATGCTATAAGGATTTATAAGTTGTGGTGCCTAGATGTAATTTTCAGCAAAATTTATCAAACTTGGAAAGACTACTCTCGGTCTTTCTGTGTTTATTGAGTGAGATCTCTCAGTGTTCTCGGGAGTTTTTTTTATTTTTGGGGATCGAGTTTTTCCATCTCAATATTTTTTAATTTTTTCGATGGTAAGGTAGCCAAACTTTACATTGGTAGCATGTCTACCTTTCCATTAAAAAATCAAGATATAAATAATACATTTTGAACTTTGTGTCCATCCATATAGTATATTCTTGTGCAATCATACTTCTATGGGTAATCATATTGCTCCTGGTGTTGAGGATTGGTGTAATAAGTAAAAAAATTAATAATTTTCAGATGCATTTCAGCTATTAATCATTTACTTAGCAGAACAGTGCAAACAACATTTTATAGTTGGTTTTTACTTTTCTCATCATTTGGAAAAGATTGAAGGGCAATTAAAGCCTCAGAAAGATTTACGTTAAAATTATGTATCTTGTTTTTAGGGCTTATTACAATAGCTCCTAAGTGTATCAACTCAACAGCATTGAACACTAATGCCTGGAGGTAGATATCAATACTCTATATATAACCCTTCTTCCATGTCATGTTCCATTTAAAAACGTTTTGCTCTATCTCACATTACTCGCGAGTAGAACACATGACCTACTACCAATTGAAACCTTTTTTCACAGAGTGGGTGTTTCCAAGTTATTCAGATTTAGGATATACTGTATATTGCCTCTTGATTTAGAGCACCTTTGACTATGATTAAACACCTTTCTGGCATGAAACACATTAATATTGGTGATACCATCATGTTTTTGTATCTAACCTGGTTTTAACCTGTTAATAAAGATTATTTTTTGCATGTGGTGTGCTGGGGATCTATTTTTCTATTTATTGGCATGTGGTCCTGCTCATGCTCAGTCTGTATTTCTCAGTGACTGTGGGAGAATAGTTTGACTTATAAATCATGTTACAACTGTTTTAAATAAATCTAACTTTTAGCCTAGATCACTGCACTGTGGAATTTGGAAACAGTCATATATGTATGTATTTGTTTGTTCATATCGCACTGATATATTATGCAGTGCTTTACAGAGGTTCGTCATTCACTTCAATCCCTGTGCTGTGGAGCTTACAATTTAGTTTCTCCATTCCGTCATACATGGATTGTTTTTAGATTGTGGGAGGAAACTGGAGTGCCGGGAGGAAACTGAAGGGCCCGGAGGAAACCCACACAAGTATTGGGAGAACATACAAACTCAATGCAGTTGAAGTCTAGGGTGGAATTAAACCCAGAGCCCAGGGCTGCGAGGCAGCAGTGCTCAACACTGAGCCATTGCACTGCCCCAAGTGTGAAAGGCAGTGCTAATATAAAGGTGCAGACAGTATTATTACTGTTTGTAAATGAGGATGTACATGGTTTATATATAATCTTTAAAGAAGATCTCAAAAGGAAAGTTGGATGCTATGAAAATAATAAGAAAAGAACAAAGAAAGCAGACACTTACAATGAAAGTAAAGTTCTTCATCCCCTTCCTGGATAGCTTTGCTGTAGCCTCGGTGCCTAATAGAGGTTACAAGTAGTTGTCCACAACTTTATTCAGTAAACTCTAGGATGTGGATGTGGAGACACCATGAACTATTAATACTGTTGCATAGGGATGTAAATAACAGTGTAGCTGACTTTAATATGGTGACAATAGTGGTGATGAAACTGTGATAAGTTGGTGACAATGTCCTTCCTTATAATCAATCCTGCCCATTCATAATATTTGTCATTACTAAAAGAAACTATGCCTATGCCCGACAACTTGTTGCATATTGTCTGTGCATCTGTCAGAGCATAGTGAACCAAAGGATATGAATTTGCTACACCTGGGAATAGAAATTCACACTTTCATGAATAAGCCTTTCTAATGTGCAGATCAGATCTTTACTTTAACAAGATATAATTTGAAATGCATCCTGCAGGGCAAGGAAAATACAGCTACATAGAATTAATTCAATATTCAGCCGCAAATGGTTACAGGGATTATATGGTTAGCTTATTTCATAGGAAGTTTCTTTCAAAGTGGTAAGATGGATCAGGTATATAGATATAAGGGGAACTCAATCTACAGTTTAGGATTCCTATTTATCTCATTTTATATGTGTAAAGCCAGTATTCCACTTCAAAAATGAGTGTAAGATAATACTGGAAGCTATGCAAGAACAGGATAAGGAGTATTTAATAAGAATCCCCCTTTTAAAGGTAATGGTGTTATCCATGTGGCATGCAACTGGACTGATTGCTATGCAACTAAAAGAAATGTTTAGATAATTATATCCCTTTATTTCCAGTATCTCTAAAATATTCATAATACAAAACTAGCTGATAATAAATTAGTTCAGCTGTGAGCACCAGGGCTGATAATAAATTAGTTCAGCTGTGCATTACAGGGCTGCAGATAATCTAGTATAGTGTATAATATGCATCAAAGTATTTTAATAATCAACCCTGTTTTATTATGTACTAAAGATATTACATTTTATGCTCTTAAATATATGGGAGGCAACCCTTACATGGAGGGATAGATTCTTCTTTTTGATTTGAAGAGAATTCTATGTTTCTTTATTCTTCATTTATTTGACTTCAATGTCAGATTTAATTGATAGCTATATCCTGAGTTTATAGCCAGGTTATTTTGCATTAGTCCCTAATCAGTGTCTACAATGCAGCCAAATATAATGCTGCCCAGTTGACAACTTCACAGGCATTTATCCTTTGTCTCATATGTCTACTGTACAATTGGTTATGTTCTGCAATCTCTTTGCATAAGGTTGAACATTTCTAGCTGAAATAATGTTTAGGCTTTAGTTTTCCTAAAAATACTCCATAAACCAATATGGAGTAATCTTGAATATATTATCTTGTCCACAAAATATACATTACCCATGAGTCATTTCAGCTGAAAAAAGCTATTGGATATATGTGTTCCAGAAGCAGCTGTAGGTTATAATGCTACTTCCAATCATTTCCTTAACCAAACCAGATAAAGTATCATGGGCAAAAGTTATTAAACTCAGAAAGACAGATCTGGGTCTTTCCGAGTTTACCGAGAGAAATCTCGTATTGTTTTTCTCAGGATCGAGTTTTTCGGTCTCTATTTTTAAAAAAAAATTTTTGATGGAAAGGTAGCCATACTTTACATTAGTAGCATGGCTACCTTTTCATTGAAAAATCGAGATTGAAAAACTTGAGAAAGAAAAATCGGAAAAATCTTGCGAGAACAATGCAAGATCTTGTGCAATAAACTCAGAAAGACTGAAGGGGGTTATTCACTAAGGTGCGAATTCGACTGTCGAATTTGCAAACAGCGGATTCCCATAGCAAATCTGCTGCAATTTCCCCATTGTAAAGTAGTGGCAATTTTTTAATGCTAGGATTGCAAAATTTTCCCATAATAAAGTCGCAACTGCAACAATATTCTCATTATAAAGATGCGACTGCGACAGTAGCAGCCTATTGCAACTGTCTTTATCTGGTGAATTCACACCTATATGCAACAATTCGGACTTTAGTGAATAACCCCCTGAGAGCGGTCTTTCTGATTTTAATAAATTTCTCTAAATCTAATAATTTTTCATCCAGTATCTTTGCTAGGGTAAGTATGCACCCCGATGAGGAGTTGCTTAGTGTCTGATGGAAAGCAATATAAATCTTGCCATTAGACAAAGATTTATTAAGACCAGTGTTGCGAATCACCAGGAGACTATTTCACTGAGTAGAACTGGACCCCCAAGTAACCTTGTTTATTATTAAGAACTGTCCAATAAATTATTTTTAGGATTTTTTGGTTCTTGTCTAAAATTGCTTCATAATATAACTAATTATCTTCACTCTCTAGTAAGAAGACTTTTTTCCTAGGAACAAGTTGCTAGGGTTAGTAAACCTAAAGTGTAAGAGGGCAGCTAATGCTAATACTTCACAATACTCCAATTCTATATTGTTGACTTCAAGTATGGGAAAGGTTTAAATCAGGAATTAATTCATGATTATCAAAAGTGTGCATGCTATTACAATAGAAAAATCAAATGATACCAAGCGCTTCAATCCCTGATCGTTCAATGTAATCGGGTGCTCCGGAGCCTTGGGATGTCTTGAACACAAATATAGAAAACAGCTACTCCGGCACTCCGTTCAGTACAAAAATAAGCCTCTTTATTACAACCACATGGGTTAATAAAAGCAAACGTTAAAATCAAACAATGCCTACGCGTTTCGCATGTGGCGCTTATTCATGGCATCATCATTGCTATTACAATGTCACCTGTATGTTCCAAACAACCTACTACTATATCTATGGGATCACCAGGCCTCTTAATGTCCATTTATTAAACATTATTGGCTTCACAATTGGCTTCACAGAAAGTTGCTGAGTTAAAGCCTAATGTATGGCAATGCTCTGATTTATAGCTAATTTAATAACAAAGGTGCAGTCTATCAATATTCCATGAAAATGATTAAGACATTTGCATATATTTTTATTTTACTTGATATTCTAAACTGGTGGCACTACTGTAGGCAAATGTATTTCCACAGAACCTACAAAAACTTGCATTTGTAGTGACATCAACTGTAGTTATTTTGGGACCATGGGCTATTTAATTTTTTTTTATTTGGTACCAAATATTTCTCCTGCTTATATCAGTATTGATAGATCTACATCAAAGAACAGATATTATATTAACCCTTTAACTACCAGCCAATTTTTTTTTT
>WMED01008512.1:0-16869 GCA_019650415.1 Pipa parva | reverse complement strand
ATGTGAGAAGTAATTAACATACAGAGTAAGTTTCTCTGCCATATGACATATATGTGAGGAATAATTAACATGCAGAGTAAGTTTCTGTCATATGACATATGTGATGAGTAATTAACATGCAGAGTAAGTTTCTGTCATATGACATATGTGAGAAGTAATTAACATACAGAGTAAGTTTCTCTGCCATATGACATATATGTGAGGAGTAATTAACATGCAGAGTAAGTTTCTCTGCCATATGACATATGTGATTAGTAATTAACATGCAGAGTAAGTTGCTCTGTCATCTGCCGTATACTCTTATTGTAAAGTTAATGTTAAAGGTTTTGTTATATATTTGCAAAGAACATAACTATAATAAACTGGATTCACTCAGAATGGTTTTTATATTGTTTTTCTTGCGATTTTGAGTACAAGACATCTGACTTTTTACATTTTCAACTCATATTTTAACATGAGACAACTGGATAATCCAGATCTGGCATAAGAAGCATGATGTGTTCTGCCTCTGGCAAAACATTGGTGAGCACAATAAGAGAGAGTGTAAAGGACCTTATGAGCAAGAATCCCATACTGTAGCTTAACATTAAGTCAGACAGGGAAAAGACCAAGCAATAGCCTCTAACCTGAATACCAAGCAAGTAAATGTGCGAAGGAAACAAGATTGATCTATAGTGTATAAAGGTTACTGAAAGGTTAAGTAAAGGCTTGGGATTTTTCAGTATGAAGGTCATTAGTTGCTTCAGTAAGTGCTGTTTCAGTTAAGTGACCTGTGCATATACCTGACTTGAGAAAGCATACGAGAGCACTTGGCTTGAGAAATTAAACCACATGGGTGAGATCATTTTGCATTCATTTAAACTAGCTAGCTGTAAAAATAAGTAGAGTGCTCAGCGTAGATCTCTGGAAAGTGTGATTTCCTTTTGCAAAAATGAACAGTAATGCTATAAGATGAAAATACTCCAAAATGCTTCTATACTTAATATAAATTTAATCTGCGCTTTCAAAAATACTAATAAAAAATTATATTTTTACTTAAAATGTTTTTCCGTGCACTTCCTTGGAGTTTCTGGGCACTCCATGAAAATACAGTGTATTATTTAAACTTTCCAAGAAAATGAGGACTGCCCCAAACAAAGTAAAAAAAAAAAATGCAATAAAAAAATCAGGACTTCAAAAGAGAATATTTTTTATAAATACCATGTAGGAATCACTGAAATACCAACCCAAGTGGATTTTTTTTTTCCTGGTGTTTACTGATATTGTAAAAGAAAGACATAGAAAGAAGATTTATTTGGTGAGTTATTACAGGAAGTAACAAACTGTAGCATAGGGTATGAAGAAAATGGTGCCAACAAATAATGAGGAAAAACATAATTACTGACATGGTTATTACTACTGCATATTAGCAAAGCTGGCCTGCAGTAAAGGAATAATAACAATCTGTTAGAGGCTGAGGTCTCTAGCTATCAGATTCTGGCAGTATTCTGTTAGAGAAAAATGAGAACATGAATTAGTACTGTGGTGTTCACAGATGTCAAATATGAAAAGTAGTGTCATTACATATGCGTATTATTGTATTTATATTGCTATTATGAATCAAAGCATATAGTATGTATGCACATATTCAGTGTACTTAATTATTTAGCCTGCAATAGCAACCCTAGGTAACACATGTAGCAGAGGAAGCACATGTTTTTAACAACGAATAAGACTGGTTAGTAAATTCACTCAGATTTTTGAGTGTCTCTGATGCTGCACTGAACTACCATATCTTCCACATTAGAAGTTTAGGCTATTTTTCCTGAAGAGGCACACTAGAGCTTAGAACTCTCTGATTTGTAAACATTGGAAAACATATCAGGGGCTAATCTGACTTCCAGTGTACTCACAATGTAGTCCAGGGGAGGGCAATTAATTTTCCCATGGGGCTACATGAGAAACTGGAATGGTGTTAGAGGGCCAGAGTAATATACTTAACTTGTCAGCACCTATGGCAATTGGCCACCCCCTGTTTTTGCAGGCTCATGCAGGCTGGTCAGAGATAGTTATAGTTAGAGGGATGGATGTGGCCTGTGAGAGGGATTTGTAGCTTATTTAGACAAGCAGTATTTATCAAATAACAGGGGTTGAAATTTAAGCCTGCCTTATTATTCTGTATAATTTAATAATGGTTTTACTATATCTAGTATCAAAAATGCTTTATAATAATAATTGTACATAAAGAGTAATCCCATTTCTGGTATTCTTGATGACAAATGGAGGGATGTAAAGAGACTCCTTTGAGGAATACTGAAGTACAATTAACTATTATTGTTTATTGGCTGATGCTGACGTAGCTGTATGTGGTTTTCTGCTTATTTTATCCCTGTTTTTATTCACTCCCACATAAGTCTCCAAAAGGGTAGGCAGATTAGGCAGAACATGGGATAATCTATTGGGTGAATAGCATGTTAGTAAGCTGGATACCCCCTGCTTACCATTACATTTATAATTACCCCCAGCGACCAACAAAGATTAATTATTTCATTATTTTCAGATTTAACTGCTTCTTATATCAATTCTACTACAGTGTTTACTTATTATTCATGTATCACCTACTTACACTCTCTTCCTCTACCACTAAGCACCACTCGCTGCCATTATCCTGCATATCTTCTACTTCTTTCATTCTGTGTGTAATTTCTGTACATCATGCTCCCATTGTATAATTTTCTCCACAGAATATATCCTCTAAGAACTTATCTAAAGAGCACAGTAACTTAGCTAACGTTTGCTTTGCACAGTAACCTAGCTAATGTTTGCTTTGCACAGTAACTTAGCTAATGTTTGCTTTGCACAGTAACTTAGCTAACGTTTGCTTTGCACAGTAACTTAGCTAACGTTTGCTTTGCACAGTAACTTAGCTAACGTACGCTTTGCACAGTAACTTAGCTAACGTACGCTTTGCACAGTAACT
Organism: Pipa parva; assembly: GCA_019650415.1. Lineage (NCBI taxonomy): Eukaryota > Metazoa > Chordata > Amphibia > Anura > Pipidae > Pipa > Pipa parva. The sequence goes on along the minus strand of WMED01008512.1, from coordinate 13,910 downwards.
TAGCTAACGTACGCTTTGCACAGTAACTTAGCTAATGTACGCTTTGCACAGTAACTTAGCTAATGTACGCTTTGCACAGTAACTTAGCTAATGTACGCTTTGCACAGTAACTTAGCTAATGTACGCTTTGCACAGTAACTTAGCTAATGTACGCTTTGCACAGTAACTTAGCTAATGTACGCTTTGCACAGTAACTTAGCTAATGTACGCTTTGCACAGTAACTTAGGGAAGAATGAACACTGCACTGTAAGTGAGTTATAAGCCACAATATGGGTCAATATAGTAACTGAGAAAGTTATTTTCTCCTTTAAGCAAATCCATTTTAAAATTACATCACTTTGCTTCAATATGTCTAGTTAGAATAAATTTGCCACAGTATGCCACCATTACTATTTCCCTAAATTAATTAGCTCAGAAACCACATTGTAACAGTTCCCTTCATCATAGTGAATATGTACAGTTGTCAACAATATGCAGTGGTTGACTTGAAAAACATGATTTGGGCATAAAACTTCACTTTAATGGTTAGCCGGAGTGAGGATCCCACCTGCACAATTTCCCTAAACATGCAACACTTCTTTTTTGTAAAATACAGTAAAAAATATAGGGGAATATTATAGGAACAAGAAAGTTAGTCATTAGTTTCTAATCAGTGAAGTTTCTTAATTCTTCATCTATTGTTTATTTATGAAAACAAACATTTGTCTATTCAGGACATTAACACTTTATGCCTGTGGTTATCTGAAGATCCACAATTAGGTTCATTTTATCAAAAGCTATTTGGGTTTCCTTATAATGCTCTTGTCATTACAAAACTTCTTGTCTTTTTGACTGATGTGAATGTCAAACTATCCTAGCACTGAAAAATATTCTAAATTATATTTTTTGCAAGAATTGCACAAAAACAATATGATAGATCCAAACAGAAACACAATTCTTATTTGATTAGTATATTTGTTACAGCTGTAGAATACACACTTGAATAAACAGAAAGTTACAATTTTTAAAGACATTAGGTGGTCAGCCTAATGAAAGAAACAGTAAAGATAGAGAAAACCACATTAGATGTGAACATTTCTATCACAATTAAGCGCCCAAGACCAAAAAGACAATGTAATCGTTCAAACTATGCATTCATATTTGTGCCACACCACTTCATAAATGAAATAATTTATTGGAATGTCAATGGCTGAACTAGGTTTGAGTTTAAAGAAACATTTTTGGCATTAAACCATATTATTCACCATTGTGTGAAGTGAGCCGCGAAGCCTTCGGCTCACTTCGCAAATGGTATATATATTAGTTTAATCAGTTGTTTGATGCAACCATATGCAGTATCTTCCATTATACGGTAGGATAGAGTGGTTTTGTAAGCCCACAGATGCAAAATACTCATTCTTTTGCATCTGTGTATTAGATTCAGGACAATACTCAATACTCAGTACATTAAGCATTGTCTTGAACCTTGTGAAGGAAGGAGAATAAACCTCCCGAAAGCTTGTTTATTTGAAAAGACTGTTAATCCAATAAAAAAGGTATCACCAAATACTGTAATACTCTTTTTTTTTTTGCATCTGTTGACTAACGTGACCTCTCTACCCTAACTTTTATATATATATATATATATATATATATATATATATATATATATATATATATATATATATATACGGTATATCTATCTTGAGTATTGCTATGTAAACACCCGGAGAAGGAGGCAGAATTAACTCTCTGAAAGCTTTTGTATTTAAAAAGATTGTTAGTCCAATAAAAAACTATCACAAAATACTGCAAAACTCATTTATATGTATGTATAAACGTAAGTATGTATATGTACCTGTATATAAGTGTATATATAGGAATTCCAGTAGGATTTTTGTGTATTCTTTGTGAATTCCCAATTATATCTTCTGTACATATGATATGTGTATATTCTCTTCTTCCATGTATTATATGCAGGGCAGTGCTCAGTGGTTAGCACTATTGCCTTGCAGCGCTAGGTTCTGGGTTCAATGCCACCCTGGACTTCATCTGCATGGAGTTTTTATGTTCTCCCCGCACTTGCGTGGGTTTCCTCCGGCACTCCGGTTTTCTCCCACAATCCAAAAACATACATCTGTGTCTGTCTATGTGTGTGTGACTGAATAGGGAAATTAGATTGTAAGCTCCAAATGGTGAATATCTGTAAACCGCTGGGTAATATGGTAGCGCTATATAAATGAATAAATACAAAATACAAATACAATATGAAGCATGTCTTTTTTATTTCACTTTACTCTGCAAGAAAATGTATGCCAAAGAAGAATATTTTAAACTGGCCTATTTACAAATGAAGCTCAAAGAAGCTTATCAAAATAATCACTGTTTTGCCTTTTTTCTCATTGGCAGTACTGAACAAAGAAAGCCTCAAATACATTTAAGTTCAAAGAAGAAGAAAATAAATCAATATTCCTGTCTATAGACAGATTTTCTTTCTCCCATCGATGTTTGCATCTATTAGTGAATAAATGGAATGTCCTGAGAAAAGAACATTTTAAATATCTGAAGAGAACCTGCACTAAATGGGAAAATACTGAAGAAAACAGACACGGAAAAGGATTTGGGAATTTTAGTCGACAATAAATGTCATTGTAGCAACCAGTGCCAAGCAGCAGCTGCCAAAACAAATAGGTTCATAGGGTGCACCAAAATGGGCATAGATGGACATAGATGGACATAATGAGCTCTTAATTATACCACTTTACAAATCGCTCATGGATCCAACATGGAATACTGTGTGCATTTTTTTGGCCCCAGTGCACAAGAAATATGTAGTTGAGCAAGAGCAGGGTCACAAGGAAGGCTACTAAAGTAAAAAAGGAATGGTAAAACTACGGTATCAAGAAAGATTATACAATTTGGGGTTGTTTAGTGTAGAAAAAAGATAATTAAGGGGAGAACAATCTATTTATATTAAGGACTGTAAGTATAACAAGGGGTCATTATTTGTGTCTAGAGGAAAGAAAGTTTCTGCACTGATATACTGTAGAAGGGGGTTCTTTACTGTAAGAGCAGTGAGGCTATGGAACTTTTTGCTTAAGGAAGTTGTCATGGTTGATTCCATGAAAGAGTTCAAAAGGGGTCTGGATACCTTCCTTAAGTGTGGGAATATTATAAGATATGGATTCTAGATAACAGGAGGCTGGGTCTTGAATAAGGGAATTATACTGATTGCCTTATTTGCAGTCAGGAAGGATTTTCTTCCCTAAGATGACAATAATTGCTTCTTGCTGCATGGGTTTATTCCCTTCCTCTAAATCTAAATTGCAGGATAACAGGCTGATGGACTTGTGTCTTTTTTTAGACTTATGAACAATGTTGCTGTGTTTTTATTAACAAGGTCTAGTGGGATAGGTAAATTCATCCAAGTCTTTCAATATTTTTTAGAACACTTTATTATGTAGATTTGTCTTCCAGTTAAAGTAATTGATAGGTTTAAAGACAGATAGAAAAAAGATTGGGTTGTCAGCATCTTCCAAAAAGCCTTTATTGAGTCCAGAAATGCAGCACAGTATAGAAGCAAATTCTAGTCTGAAACTATGACATATGCTAGGATAGCTGATAATGAAGTGCACATCTGTAAGGCATAATTAGCATGCTTACACACACGACTGATTTAACAATTCTTCAGTCTGCAATGCATCCTTTAATATGAAATCTTCAGTTGACCAAGAAAAACATGAGTAAATAAGCACAGGAAAGGAGGGGCATGCCCAAGTAGAAAATGTGCTGCTATGTACTGTAGTGGGGTGGTAAGAAGCTTTTAACTAAGGAAGGGCAGTTTATAACAGGATGCAAAATCTTCTTCGTTTTCTGCAATGACATCACTCATGACATTGTAACATATCCTTTGTTTACCATCAGCGTTAGCACAATCTCTCACAGTGAAACTGTTAAAGTTAGATAACTTATGTAGTATATTAAATATATAGTATATAGATCAAGGTAACCTCTATCACTAATTCTTTCCCTAATTATAGTATTTTTCATTGTGTATTTTGTGATATGTATATTGCTATTAGAAATTATTTTTATTATTTTAATATTCTAATTTATTTCATTAACACTTTTTTATATTACTAGGGCATTCATTTCACCTAATGTGTTATTCGGCTAGAAAAAAATAAACTATTTACTTCATGCATGTAGTCAGATCTACTTAGTAGGTTCAGTCATTTACATGCTGAGACATCCAACTGATTTCTAATGCCTACCTTCACACCGCGTAATCCATTTGTGTTTTCTAATGCGCCATAGAAAACAATGGGATGCCTTGCATGCAAGTAGTTGGGGCTCCTGTGTAGGTTTCACTGAGTTGTGGATGTCAAAGCCTCATGTTCCAGCAACCAAGATGGTGATTGAAACTCATTAGCTGAATGGTTGCACTGGGGAAAATGGTTAGTTCAGGGAAAGGAGTAATCAAACATGATAGAAAAGAGAAACAGAAACTTAGGCTTTGGACACTATTTTTCAAGATGCTTCTGTTTTCATTTCACCTCAGCACCTTTCGCTTGGTGACACATTTTACAGTTTCTGGTATTTATTAAACACTAAAATTAATAGTTGCAAAGCCAAAGTGAATCTTAAAATTTCAGCAAAATGTCTCATGTAAAGTCTTTTTTTGATTGAGTATTACCTTTTTCAGCTGCTTAAAGTAAAGCCTTTTTGCTGACATAAATATATTTTTTCCCAGAGAAATAGGTAGAGTGTCACATAAAATGAATGGATTATGCCTGGTTCGAGAAGAAGTCATTTTCATTTTGGGCAAGATGTTCAGAGTAAATGTAATGACAAAGAGATTTCACTGCTTGATAAATTGACAAACTATACCAACTGCATTCATGTAGAGACTTTTTTTATTAACTTGAAGTTAGATGATTTCCTTGGGTATAAAACTCTGACATAACTTGTAAATAAGAGAAAAAGCAAAAGCAACTAGATTATTGAGCTGAAAAACTAATTGCATACTTTCAAATCCCAGTAACTCAATGTAAACAATTGTACAACTCCATTTCAGCATGGGTTTATGAGGAATTGAACCTCTCACACTAATCTAATCTTCTAGGAGGAGACTAGACTGGACTACAGTGAGCCACTGAATGTCAAATACCTTGATTTTTCCAAATAAAATTAGAATGCTTTGACTAGAGGAAATGTGTGTAAGTGGATTAGTACCTGGCTACTATATACTGTACATACATCTTTACATATGCAGTACTATAACTTAGGGGGGAATTCAGAAAGCTCCGAAGTGAGGCGCGTAGTGTTCGCCTCACTTCGGAACAACTGACATGCGCATGCTGATGTCCTACACGCGGACATCAGCACGCGCATTAAAGGGATTCCCCTCCCTCTCAGTGCTCTCGCCAGGAGAGGAATCCATTTAATGCGCATGCTGATGTCCGCGCGCAGGACATCAGCATGCGCATGTCAGTTGTTCCGAGGTGAGGCGAACACTACGCACCTCACTTCGGAGCTTTCTGAATTCCCCCCTTAGTGAGAAGTGTTTCTCCCTAGTAGTTGTTTCATGTGACGCAGAATGATTGAGTAGGCAACACTGATAAACTCCTGAACCAGAAAATGTGTGTGTGATATGTACTGGCCAGTAGTGTTGATCGATACTATCGTGTGTTGATGAAATCGGCACGATTTTTTACTTAATCGTTGCTCCTCGATGACTCGATAATTTCCGGAAGTAATCGTCAAGGAAATCGTCATTGAGTGTTTCCGCTTTGTCGGTGCTGTTTTGGGGATCAGGTCCTGTGCTCTCTCTCACTATCTCTCTCCCATGATAGCACAGGACCCGATCTTTGAGGCAGCGCTGATGGGGAGGGAGAGAACACAGGATCTGGTCAGAGAAGCGGCACTGATGGGGAGAAAGACAGCACGGGACCGATCTTTGAGGCAGCGCTGATGGGGAGGGAGAGAGCACAGGATCCAGTCAGAGAAGTGGCACTGGTGGAGAGGGAGACAGCGCAGGACCCGATCTTTGAGGCGGCACTGATGGGGAGAGGGGGGGCGGCACAGGACCCGATCTTTGAGGCGATGCTGGTGGGGAGAGGTACAGCACGGGACCCGATCTTTGGGGCAGCGCTGGTGAGGGGAGAGACAGCACGGGACCCAATCTTTTAGGCGGCACTGATAAAGACAGAGACCCCAGTGGCTCAGATTGTGCTTAACAATAATCGTTATCGGATGCCGATTATTGATCAGGTGATTTCAAAAATTGATTATCAGTCCAATAATGATTATTTGTGTCATTGCTCATCACTACCGGCCAGTTTTCCATGAAAAGGTACCCTACTTACTACTTAGCACATGAGCACAAGTTATCTTTCCCTCTGTAATCTCCTGTAAACAAGCTTAATTTATGCAGTCAAATGGTCAACCAAATAGCCAATAGCAGTCAGGCAGATTTTTCTTCTGGTGTTGCATGACTTGCAGAACAGAAAAAGGAGGAGGAGCCTTCCCTAAACATTTTTTTTTAACTATTTGTGTCAGCAATTGGCTTAGTACAGGGATGGCGAACCTATGGCACGCGTGCCAGAGAGGGCATGCAGAACCCTCTCTGTTGGCACTCGAGCCGTCGCCAAACCCCTGCCTTCAGTAGAGACCACGGACCCGATCTGACAGTTTTCAGGCCAGATCCGTGGCCTGCACTGAAGAATCGCACACGAGCAGGGGAGTTCTCCTCCCCCGACGCATGTGTGCTCATCCCCCCGGCTCTGGCGTGAGGACGTCACTCACCAGCGCCGGCACTTCGGGGGATGCGTTCTCGCGTGACGTCACCTTTTTGGCACTCTGTGCCAAAAAGGTTGGCCACCCCTGGCTTAGTATAAAGGAATTTTATATGTATGTGTGCACCTCACTTCACACATGGTGTTATGCACTCGCTGATGTCCTGCACGTGGACATCAGCGAACACTTTCAAGGGATTCCAGTCTCGGCGAGAGCACTCGAGTCAGTTCGCCGAGACTGGAATCCCTTTAAAGCGTTCGCTGATGTCCGCGTGCAGGTCTTTCCGATGAATACTTTTCGCCCTCTGTCTATAAAATATAACCATCAGGGACTATTGACATAAGGTAAAACTTTTAAAAGCCAATACTTTATATCATTAAAAAATAAATAACAATACAATAGATCAATACATTAAGGATCCTAATTCAAAAAGAAAGTGAATCTAATGTAATATGATTAGAGATGTATGAATATTTCAGTATCTGACTACTATAATATTCTCTGAATCATGCAATATATCTTTTATATGACTGTAGCCAGCATCTGGAAGATTTTTCTTAGTGACATAGGGGTACCAATTTATCATTCTGTAGAGGGTAACTCGGTTACTGCAGGAACATTAACTGCAGCCTTTCTTAAAGTAAATACCAGCAATAGATCAAGACAAATCCTAATGAACATTTTGCTGTTGTTATTGAATTAAAAATAGCTTAAATGTGAAATGTTTTGGTTTACAACACTTTTGGTTGCATTTTCAGATGTTTAGAAAAAAGATATACGGTATGTAAGGCCCCATGAATTTTAGTGTTTGATCTTATGATAAATTTTGGGTAACAAAAGTAACTAGACCTTGATTTAACCTGTAGTTGCATAATGTATCTGCCTTCTTTATATAGCTTATCTGCCTTCTTTATATAGCTTTATATATTTTTTATATTTTTCATGTGAATAGGTGAACAGTATTTGACTTTGTTGCTGATGTGAGACTTGCATACAGTTGAATATAGGTAATTGGATAGTTTGGCTAATGACATCATCTCCACACCTTCTGAACCTTTGCTTTACAAATACTTTGATTAGTAATTGTGCTACAACCCATAGCTGCTGAACATAGTACATGGATTGTAATCACAGCCACAAAGCTAAACTGCAAAAACCCTTATGCTGTTTTAGACCTTGCATCATATACACTAAATTCTATGCAATCATATGTAAATGATTCTTTTCGGTGTTGGAAAGGTCTGCAGATGCAGTGATGAATTCCACATGTATCAAAGTGAGTAAAATTAAAAAGAAAATCACCTCCTCTATCTTTTTAGTTGTGGTTGGCCCTGAAATCTAGACTTGTATGATAAAGACTTTTATATGAGATAGATGCAAGTCACACACATACAACGTTTGTATAAGTATTCCAGAACAAAGGATATCGTGATCTGCACTGCAAAAGTGAATGGTGCTTCCATGCATGGTCTGTTCCACTGCAACTACTGGTAAATAGACTGAGGCATCTATGTTACTGGGGATAAAAATATGGGTTACTTTGAAATGGAAATTGTCACTTGCTATTGTATTTAGACACAAAATGTTTATCTTGATTTGTTTTTAATATTGAGTGAAAATATAAAAACTACAAAGCTGGCATTTTGCAGAAGTCCAGAAAATACACTTCTGCCTGTATGTAAATGGAGGGCAACTAACCCCTTTTTTCCTTACCTTGTCCTGCATGTGATTGATAAAACACAGCTGGAATGCAGCAATACTTCACCTACATTTTTATCTAAACACTGCATTGTTTTTGTAAGATAGTGGTGAAACATTTGTAGCATCCACAATGCAGAAATTACGCAGATATCAATAACCCAATGCTGAGAATAATGTGATGCGACATAAACACTTTATATAAAGATCTAATGTAAATAATAAATGTGTGAATTCACACATTTTATTAGTGTGTTTACTAGAGTGCATGTGCAAAAATATTAGGTGTTAAACCTATTGGTAATGCTGTGTGAATACTATGAAGTTTCTTGGTACAATAAAAAGTATAGCAAGAAGTAAAATGGGTACATATACTGTTATTGAATTTCACGTGATGTAAGTGAGCATTGTACAATTGTTATGTTATTAAAATGATAGTTTCTTTAATAGCATCATTTTCTAAATGAATTGCTAGCCAAAACCAGTACATTATGGACCTGAGTAAAAAGCCTGTTGTAGCACAAATAAAGTATCCAAATAAAGTATCATATAATACTACAGTACTCATATTTCTATCAGGGCTGCTGTAACATATTTCATAGTTACCTATTTCACTCTTAGTATAAGATACAACTTAACACTGAATTAACAATGGTTGTTACTGGAATTGTTTATAAATATTGTGTTTTATAAAATGTCTTTATAAGATGTCACAAACACTTCCATTTTACAATTATGACCAGCTGTGCTGATTAGAATGTTCAATGCACCTGCAGCTGCTTAAACAGAAACAATGCAAAATCCAATCAGATACAAGTAAACAGATTCATCTCAGTCAAGGGGCCAGAAGCACAGGCTTGAATAAAATCCTTTAAAGCTGCGTTTTTCAACCAGTGTGCTCCGACACATGGTCAGGTGTGCTGTGGGAAACGCGGCACTTACCAAGGAGGGAGTCTTATCTGACTCCCTCCATGGTTTGAGGAGGGCTCATGTGACCCAAAAGGAGACCAGGAGACTGGGAGCACATGTGATCAGCACTCTCGGTCTCACTTCCTCATTTGGCTGTGTACTGTGGCAGCAGCAGCAGAATGAGGAAGAATGCTGCGTACTCTGCTGGAGGGGGGTAAGTTGAAGCCCCCACCAACCCCCCTGACCCCCCCCCCACAGCCACCACTGATGCCGCATGAGCCACCCTATTGCCCCACACAATTAAAATATATCCCCCAGCCCCTGACTTGCTCTCCCCTGCCCCAGATGTGCCCCCCACAGCCCCAGATGTGTACAGGTGTACAGGTGTGCACTGATGTGTAGTACAAATGTGCACCACGTGACCAGTCAATATTTCAGAATTACATGGGCAGTAGTGGGTAGATCCATAAATAGAAACAAACATTTTTTGGATTTGGGAGCAAGAGTACTGAAGCTAACTGTGTGTGTGTGTGTGTGTGTATATATATATATATGTGTGTGTGTGTGTGTGTGTGTGTGTGTGTGTGTGTGTGTGTGTGAGACACTAAATATTTATAAAGCTTTCCATTGATTTTTAAGGATCAAGTTTTCAATGTAAAAAAATGTTAAAATGTGACTTTTGATATGGCAATAAAACCTTTTTAAACAGATGATACTGACATAATAAAAACCGAAAAAAACCGATTCTCCATTGTTATATGGTCAATAAAACCTTTGACTTATAAATTTCCCCCTTAAGGATGCAGCACATTATGATACCTTTAATGTGGGCAAATAACTTTTGGCTATAGCATCACCCTGCCTTGCCTATGTAGCAGTTGTGGACCAATCATTCACCTTCCTGATAAGACATCAATGTGCTGCTAAAATTACAATAATATATGCATTTTAGGAATAACATTAGAAAAAGGTAGGAATTTACAGCAGCTCCAACTCCCAGGGCCCCTATGCAAGCTTCTGTTTATCTGTTAATGGGTCAACAGAAAAATGGTGACCAGGCACCTCCACTTACTAATGTGCACACAAGCAGGAAAAGTGTATGGCCTCCAACCCAGATCAAACAGCATTAGACCAAAAAATAATTGATTATCTTGTCTTGTTTATTTGTCTATCTGGCAATGGGACAATAACACCAAAAATGAAAACGCCCCATGTTTTATAAGGAACACTGCACTCCACAAAATTCTCCATCATTTGTAGAAAATATAATATTTTGAGTTAGTTTCATTTTGTACAGCTTTTTGGACTGAAACAATTGAGTATGTAATTTAACTGGTAGTAGGTGTAGAAATATGTCTACAAACCTCAAGCTTATAAAAAGATACAAAGAAAATTAATTACAGGGCTTCAATTAAAACAGTAGTCAGTAATCCTGGTTGTTAGTTATGGACATGCCTGTTCAAAGGGGAATCTTTAATTTTAATGTTAATGGTCCTTTAAGGTATCACTATGCATGTAGTACATCATTAATAATATACTGTGCCAGCACTTTAGAATCAACAGCTGATTTACAACTGCAGTGACAAAGTTAATCTCTTTATTATACTAAGAATATCTAAAACCGTGTTAGATCTACATTTCACCACAAAGAGCCGCAAATCATATATATTTTAGCAAGTTTAATCCATTTATGTTTCCATGACAACTGACACGTGATCGAATAGTTTATGGTCTCTGTGCAGATCACCCATCTACCAAAGTCCCCAGGTAATTGTATTGAAGCTAAATATTTATTTAATAACAAAATAAAGGGGGAGGATGTGAGGAATAGTATAATATATAGTATATATTAGTGGTGCAACCAAAGAAGGGTCTAAATGACAATTAAAACTAAAGAAGGACGAAGCGCCCTAAAATTGTACATACACTAATTTTATTAACATAGACACAAGTGGGTATAAAAAGAAAAAAATATTAAAAACAATTAAAACATCAAGGGCGAAATTTATTAGTCCGACTTTAATCGGGAGAGCGCTTTGAAGTTTCTCCCGATAAGTATTGCGAGATTTGCATCGTGCGATACATACCGTCAGAAATTTTTTAAAATTAAATATATCCATGGAAAGGTAGCCATACAGTATAGATATCTTTCCATGTATATATCCAATAAAAAAAGTTTCTCACAGCAAGTATCGCACGATGCAAATCTCGCAATACTTACCGGGAGAAACGTCAAAGCGCTCTCCCGAGTTATTGAATTTGGAAAAGCACAAACGGCTTTTCCAACTTTAATAAATTTCGCCCCAAGGGGGTAATTTAGGAATGATCGAAGTCACCATTCAAATCGCCTCACTGAGCCGAAGTACCTTTAAAGCATTCGCTGATCTCCGAGTGCAGGAGACCAGTTAGCACATACCCGTCTCGGCGAAGTGATGAGAAGCTTCGCAAGGGTACTTCAATCGTTCCTGAATTACCCAAGTGTCCAGAGTGTGGACAATCCTATACAAGGAGGGGGATGTCTCAAATGTACAAAGTGTGGGTAATAAATAGTTGACTGGTATCACAAAATAAAGCCCCTAGATAGTAAAAACATAGATTGTCAAAGAGTGAAGGAAAGCAATAGCATAGACAGTAATAGTCTGTAGGAGATAATAAGACTAAGAATAAAAATAATTATAGAGTCTACCCAACATCAAACAATGTAAATACCAGTCTGTAGTCAGGTCATGCTATCAGTGGTAGCAGCGATAATGGCCAGTAGAGGTGATACAGTGCAGCTGCTGTATAGAGACAATTCCCCTTGAGAAGAGATGTGGACCCGTTTCACCCATATGAGCAAATGGGCTTCCTCTGGCCTAAATACTTATTTATTTACTAATTTATCAATTAGTCCTCCCAACCTTTCAAATGAATGTAGCATAAATGTTCAAAACAGTTACAGTATGTATGCCAGCATTGTCAGTGATCCTACCTATGTGATGTTACAATTACAAAAATAAAATCATCCATTTGTCTTAAAATACACCTGTTATGAGGGATAAGTTTCATCTATAAGCATTATTTATGTGTATACTGGATCTATGCAAGTTTGTTTTATTAGCTTGATAAGCTGCAATAATTTAAGGATCCCAGATCTTATGGTTCTTGTATGGAAGTGTACATATTAATACTAATGTTTCCAGCCTTTTCCTGTTCTTTCTAAACTTAAATAAGTCCACAATACCATTGTTATTAATGGGGCCCTTGAGACCACATTAGTTTAATTTTAATGCCAATAAATTCCCATTACTGTTAATTAAAGGGCCAGCATGTCCATTACTTTTTAAGGTGCAACGCCTTATAGTTCAAGACTTCCATCTGCTGTTTAAGGTATTTCAGCACCCATGAATCTGTGGTTTATAGGAATCCATCCCCCCAGAGACCTGATATAAAACCAAAGACATCTTAAAAAACTACAGTGGGATATCTGTATAAAAGAATGCAATGCAGGAGCCAAAAATATATCCAGTTTTATGTGCATTTGTTTAATTTTTGTGCTACAAGGTTCTTAAATAAAGTAGGTATGGCTTTGTATTACCAATGTCCTGGTACTATACCATATTTCACTGTCTCACAGAGCCATAATTGGCCAGACGGCACATGGTTGTTCACTCTACAGGGTAGAGTCACAGATGTTACCTTTGCTCTGCCTTACCAACATTTTAGGAAGGCCTTCCAAGTTATTCAACAACCTCTGCTTAGTTATAGCATCACATAGTGGTAAATTAATTTAAAAATCATCTGATACAAATGATATAAGTTAATTGATATTGTTTTTTTTAATTTTTTGTAGCTTTTAGTTCTGTATCTGGAAAAGAATGAGAGAAATGTTAAGAGATTTAATACCAATGTTTTAATTTACTGACATTTAGAAGCTTTATCACCAAAAAGTCTTCACTGTAAGTTAAATTAGGAATGGGTGTATGATATTTGTTCACTGAGGAGAATGTATGTGCTTTTGATGTCAGGGAAAAATGTCACCTAGTTTTAGCTTTGCACGTGATGGAATCACAAGATGTTAATCTGTTTCTAAGACATCAAGTCAAGGTCAGGTTAAACTTGTTAGCTTGGTATTATGCTGGCCGAGCCTTCACATTTCCCTTGAGATGTTGCTAGGCAGAAAACCCGTGTGATTTAAAAAAAGAAAGCAACAAGAGGCAATGGACAGAGAGAATTTCATAAAAAGAGGAAGGCATGTCAACCTCTGTTGCAACCATTTTTCTCCTCGTGTCACAATTTTTATGTGAGTGAAACATAATAAAATGATAGTGTCCTTTAAAATGAGATGTCTTTGTTTCCTTTGACTTCACTTGTCATTTTAGTCTTGGTTTCCAAAAATTTTGCAATAAAATGAGTCTTTCAATTTCTAGGTCCAGTTTGACAAGCAAAATAACCATCTAATCATTTAGTCTTCCTGGCATTCTCCATATTAAAATATATATATATATATACACTCACCGGCCACTTTATTAGGTACACCTGTCCA
>WMED01008510.1:0-16871 GCA_019650415.1 Pipa parva | reverse complement strand
TGTAGTACGGCTTTACATTAGTGTAGTATTGGGTTTACATTAGTGTAGTACGGCTTTACATTAGTGTAGTATTGGGTTTACATTAGTGTAGTGTGGCTTTACATTAGTGTAGTGTGGCTTTACATTAGTGTAGTATTGGCTTTACATTAGTGTAGTATGGCTTTACATTAGTGTAGTATGGCTTTACATTAGTGTAGTGTGGCTTTAAATTAGTGTAGTATTGGCTTTACATTAGTGTAGTGTGGCTTTACATTAGTGTAGTACGGCTTTACATTAGTGTAGCATGGCTTTACATTAGTGTAGCGTGGCTTTACATTAGTGTAGCGTGGCTTTACATTAGTGTAGTACGGCATTACATTAGAGTAGTATTGGGCTTACATTAGTGTAGTATGGCTACCTTTCCTTGGAAATATTCAATGGAAAAAGTTTCTCTCAGTAAGAATTGATCAAAACAAATCTTGCGATACTTACTGCAAGAAACTTCTGGGTGTTCGCCAGAGTAAACTTATAAAAGTAGAAACAGGCTTTTCTGAGGTTAATATACATCTCCCTAAGAGAAGAACAAATGTAAGTGGGTACTGACATTGTTGAAGGAAAAGGTGTGAGAAATGCTTCTTTGGGAAAGTGGAAAATTAAAAATAAAGGACTGGGGAAATCTTGACTATGCACTGAGATGCTTAACCAGGTAACACTTGCAGAAACATGGTAAAATTGTATTTTGGGTTAATTATTTGCAGTTATCAACCTATTATCTTGAGTAATATCTACTTCTGACACCAATATAACATATGCAAAGCCAAAAAAAGGCCGAACCTGCTAAAATCTACCTATTTATATAAAAAACACATTTACATATCCGTTTACAGATTCTAACCAAGATGACAATGGTGAAACTGCATTTGTATTCTTCTCCCCTCCTCATCAGTCTCCATTGCCATGACTCCAGATATTTATACATATTGCCAAATATGCCACAAATATGCCACAAGTAAACCAGTGATTTCATAGAAGATATACAATCAGACCTACAGAACTTAGCCAAAGACTTTAGGGGTTATTCTCAGAGTCCAAATTCGACTGTTGAATTCTCAAACAGCGGATTCCCATAGCAAATCCGCAACTGCGACAATATTCCCATAGCAAATCCACGACTGCGACAATTCTCTCATTGTAAAATCACGACTGCAACAATTTTTGAAGTTGCTGCTGTGACAATATTTCCATGGTAAAGTTGCAACTGCGACAATATTCTCATAATAAAGACGCGACTCTGACAGTAGCAGTGTATTGCAACTGTCTTTAACTGGTGAATTGAATCCCTTATGTAACAATTTTAACTATAGAGAATAAACCCCTTTAATCCAGTTAACTGAACTGGCCAACAGAAAGGTTCATTTTGAAATCATAGTTGAAGAACGAGTCACTGTGTAAAACTCTCTCTCATGCAATTGATAACTTTATTTAAACAAATTCCATATGATTTACATCACAATCATGTTTACTGGTTATACTAACTAATACTAATTTGTTGACTGTAGTTTGGATATGGGATTGCCACTTCCACAATCCTGGGTGGGGCACACAGGGCTTAAAAGTTCATGATTGTAGCAGTTTCCCTTTATTTGTAGAAGCACAACTATACTATACAACTTTTTATTTAATAACCTACTATGAGTCATTTTTTTCACTATTCTATAACGATACACTTTCTATTTACTTTTGGTAACGTTGTCTTCTCAGTGTTTAAGATAATATTTTAAATGTTGTTCTGTTTTTAATGTTATTTTTCCAACTGTATATTTTAGTAAAACAGTTGAACAGGATGCAAGCTTTAATTCTACATCTTCTGGAGATCTTGAATAGCCAAGATTAACTTTGCAAATAGAATGTTTTTTTGTTGTTGTTTTTGTTTTGTTACCCTAAATACACATTATTTTTAATGAAGCATGATACCTTCAAGAAGCACCTATCTCTAAGGATTGCTCTAAACCTTTAACACAACAATTCTCTCTCTCTTTCACTATTCCTTTACTTAGTTATTAATCTAATCCTCAAATAATGACTCATAACCAATCCACCTGTGACCATATACTTGCTTACAAATAGATAAAAAATTAAATAGTCTGCAAAGGTTTATGGGTGGAATACTTATATGGATAATAAACTACCAAACTGCTAAAGCATCAGTTAGTGCCACACTATAGAAAGAAACCCGCCTCTACACAAAAGCAAAGATGAAAAAAACTTTGAATTTAAAATAAATTAGCAAGTAATTTGTTTCTTTTTATGTATTATTCTTTTATTTAAAACCAAAAGAATTAAAATAAAATTGTAGACTAATGCCGACTCATTCCACAAGCACATCTTACTACCAAACCTAGATGAGTAAATCCTCATCACTTATTGTACCAAGTATAATTAATTGTTAATCATAGGATATTCTCTTACTAAACATTTTTAGTAAGAATATGTCAGCTATGTTCATAAAGCTCAGGTAGAGACTCTAGGGCAAAATTTACTAAACTTTTGGGATGTTGTGGGAATAAACTCGGAAAACCCAATTTCACTTTTTAATACAATAACTATTGGGATTATCATTGTTTTATAATATACAGTGATACCTTGGTTCTCAACCACAATTCGTTCTGGAAGTGCGGTTGGGAACCAAATTTGGATGAGAACCAAAACAATTTATCCCATAAGAAATCCAATCGCAGATTGACTTGTATTGATGCTGCGAATGCCATTCTGCTCATCTTGGGTGTTTGAGTTCCAAATATTTGTTCAGATTCCAAGACAAAATTTTCTCGAATTTCGTGGTTGAAAACCAATTTGTTTGAAATCCAAGTCGTTTGAAAACCGAGGTACCACTGTACTAAACTATGAGATTTCTTTTTCTTCACAGAATCTTTGTGTACCTTTCCTCCTCATGGCAAGATTTAATCCCCTCTCTCTGCCAGAGACAGAGGTTATATAGCAGTATATAGAAAGAAGAAAAAAAATCTGCTGAAAGGTTTTATCAGGAAGTTGACCTCTCCTGCTGGAGCAGATTTCTTCCTCATCAAGAAGAAAGATGGTTCTTTGAGGCCTTGTATCGATTATGGAGACCTCAACAAGATTACTAAGAAGAACAGCTATCCATTACCCTTGAATTCTGAACTAATTGATCAAATAAAAGGGGCAACCTTTTTCTATAATTTAGATTTAAATGGGGCCTACAATCTCATTAGAATCTGGGAGGGAGACAAATGGAAAAAAGCTTTTAACACCCATGATGGGCATATGGTAATGCCTTTTGCCCTATGTAATGCCACTGCTGTCTTCCAATATTTTGTTAATGAAATCTTCAGGGATTTACTCAATATCTCTGTTTTGGTTTATCTGGATGATATACTAATATTTTTTACCAAAGATCTCTGATCCTACCACAAGCATGTTTGGCAAGTGTTGTTACATCTTTGGGAGATTTGTCTTTATGCTAAATTTGAGAAATGCTCTTTTGAAACAGTCTGTGTTACTCTTCTTGAGACATCATCTCAGCACAAGGATTAAGGATGGATCCTGAGAAAGTGTCATCTATACTTAAATGGTCCTAGTCAATAGGTTTCAAGGTTCTTCAGTGGTCCTTAGAATTCGCTAACTTCTACTGCCAGTTCATTCAAAATCATTCACAACTTGTTCACCTCTGACATCCATAGCTCGTAAAGGAGCCAACACCAAAGACTGGTCTAAAGAGGCTATTGAAGCTTTTGAATGACTGAAGATTTGTTTCTCCTCTGCTCCAGTTCTTTTTCATCCAGACGGACAAAAATAATTCTTTTTAGAAGTTGTCACTTCTTCAGTAGGTGTTTGGAGCAGTACTTTTTCCATTCCTCTTCTGAGAAATTCTATCCCTGTGGGTTCTTTTCTAAGAAGTTTCTCTAGCTGAGAAGAATAATACTATTGGTGATCATGAACTCCTTTCAGTAAAATTAGCACTGGAGAACTGACATTATCTTCTGGAATCCCTTTACTATTTTCGATCATCACAACAATCTACTATATTTTCAGTCTTTCCATTGTCTTAACCCAATGCAAGCAAGATGGTCTTTGTTCTTTCCTTGCTCCAATTTTACTCTAACATATCAACCTGTAGATAAGAACTGCAGGACTGATGCTTTATCTTGCTCTTATGTTGTGGAGGATAAAGACATTGAGGAACCTGTTTCTGTGTGGGGCCCAGAGTGTTTGTAGCTCCTGTATCTCTTTGCCAACAAATATCTCCAGGTAAAACCTCTGTACCATGCTCTAAATGAAGATCTATTTTACATTGGCCTCACTCTTTACTTATCGGATCACCCTGGGATTAGTCATAAAATGGAGTTAATCTCCCATCACTATTCATGGCCACACTGGAGGACATCCATTAAAGACTTTGTTAAATCATTCATGATATTTGCAGGAATTAAAGTTCTGTGTAAAAATAAAAGTTGGGATGCTACAACCTCTTCCTCCTCCTGTTTGTCCGTGGTGTAACATTACCATGGATTTTATAACAATCTCAGTAACTGTATGCCAGTTTTCTAAAATGGCCCACTCTGTTCCAAATATGGGACTTCTCTCTACTCTACAATGGCACTAGCATACTTTAAGGAGATCTTCCAGATCCATGGACTTCCAACACTTAAGGAGGTTATTCACTAAGATAGGAATTTGACTTTCGATTTCTCAAACAGCAGGTTCCCATAAAAAATCTGCAACTGCGACAATTTCCCCATTGTAAAGTCACCACAATTTCTAAAGTTGCAACTGTGATAAATTTCCATAGTAAAGTCATGACTGCGATAATATTCTCATTATAAAGACACGACAGTGACAGTAGCAGTCTATTGCGACTGTCTTTAGCTGGCAAATTCACACCTATACACAACAATTCAGTCTTTAGTGAATAACTTTATTGTTTACAATCATGGTGCACAATTTCTTTCCAAGTTGCCTAGCAATGATGCATACTCATTAAATGGAGGACTGCTGGCTCTCCTGCACAAAGCACCACTTCTGTGTGGCAGCATGGGAAACCGCCGAAGACGGAGGAAGCGTCACAGCAGCAGGGCGCAGGTATGTAACACCAATTAACTTATTTCTATAGTACTCTGGCAAGATCTTGTGACTGCTTTTACAAAGTTTCATGTATATTGTTAAATGCTGATAAGTGAATACTAATGAGAGAGTAGCTTATTTGCAAAACTACAGTTACTTTGCATTTTGTGTGTGTAGCTGCATATTTAGCCAACCACTTCAACAGCTAATGTTTCCATACCCTCTGGCTGTTATATGTTATTTAAAACAAATGGGGACTGAGTTTAAATCCCTGCCTAACTTTGTCCCTGATATACTGAAAGATGATTATTTAGAGGGAGAGAAAGGCAGAGTGCTTACTGGTAATTCATGGTTTTCTTAGGAAAAAATTCACTTGCCATGCTGAAAAATGTAACATTTTGTAAATTCAGCAAACTATGTCAATGTGCTGATATACAGTATATCTTATCAATATACAGTATATATCAATATGAAAGCAAATGTCTGACTTCCTGTCTGTTAAAACCTTTTACAATGAGAAACACGGCAGTGGGAAGTTACAGGGGTTTGAGCATCTAAAGTACTAAAGATGCAAGCAGCAGAGAAATTGGCATTTGGCTGGGGTGTAATTGCCATTGGAAGTGATTTAAATGACACCTGGCATTGTACAGGATTACTGAGTACATGACACCGAAGCCAGGTCATGGTATATTGGACCTCGTAACTGAAAAAATAATTTGTTGCCATGATGCTTGGTTGGCTGCTTATTTCTAGGCATTTTAATTGGGCTAATGGTTACCTGGTACTATAATATATATATATATATACATACATATACATATAAAATAGTGTAATATAACATTATTTTCATTCCAGAATAAATAAATTAAACTACTGTGCAATGTAGCAACTTATTTTGCACTGTAACTCCACTGGCACTTTACAGGGTTGGACAGTTGCTGGGTTGCTGGGCAATACAGTGCAGGGAACTAAAGAACGCTTAATATATACTTTTCTGAAACATCACTTTGCTTCTTTCTTTCTTTCCATGTAAAGGGGGCACCTTTCTGATTCTATACCAATTCTAATTAGAATACTAATTACAATTTTAATTGTAATCAAGTATAAGACATTATCCCCATTGAAAAGAGAATCATTTCATTGTTAGTGAACCTGTTATGTAATATAAAAAAAGACAAAACAAAACACATAGTTAGATTAATATTGTTATTGTGATGTTTATGTAGCCCTGGTGATTCTAAACATTTATACCTTCCACATACTTTGTCAGGTAGGAGTAATCATGTCATCCAGATCTCAAACTAAATTTGGTGCCTGAGACAAAGGGTAATTAAGTAGATTGCCTAAGGCAACAAAAACTGAGCCTTCAATACCTAATTACTGAAGCAGGTCTTCTCAATATCACTATAATACAAAATGATTCTGGAAAGTGTACCAGTCCCCTTCCTCTGCTCTGACATTATTAGCAAAGAGTTGTTGGCAGACCATTTAAAAATCATCTCATAGTTCGCAAATCAGCAAATAATGCAGAGAGGTGACTGTTGCAATTGGAATCTGACTTTATTTATTAAACAAGACATTTTAAAGGTCTTCTGCATTTTCCTTTCTTGAGAAACATGGAAAATCGGATGCAAAAATACATTTCCATTACTTTGACAACTAAGTGACAAATGTTCACTCCAATTTGGAATTTAAAGGGAAAAACATTTATTTTTTTATTATCACTTATAAATATCCCTCTAAGAGGCAAGCAGTAACAGCGTCAGGTGATGCAATATTATTTCTAGTAATGAAGTGCCTTTCAGATTTTTTACCTGGTAACAGAGCTCCTCCCCAGGAGGAGTTAACCTTATGTATTGTGTTGTGAATAGCCAATCTTTTCTGTATGATACTCCCTTTATTGCAATATTGGCTGCTTCTTCCTTGTGAATTGGAGTTAGCTGTTTCATAGGTTTATACTGTCTTCTGTTCCCCCCTCCCCTCCCCAACCTTTACCCCATCTCTCACAAATGAAGAATAATACAGACTTACAAATGCATGTTAAAATAAAACAATTCATTGATTTAACTACTGTGTAAAGATACTTATACGGATTTATATATTATTACATAGTTATCTATCAGAAAAATTATTGTAGTGAAAATTATTTTATCATTGTTAATGACCCTTCGGGGATCATAAATTGCCACCACTGGCAATTTAGAATCCATTAAGTGTTTCTAAAATTGTTGGTACTGTCTAGCCTAAGAAACCATTGACATGATATATTGGTATCCACCATCTTGATTCCCTTTAGAAGTTTATATTTCTTTTGTCCTGTTTACCTCCATCCTCCATAAAAGCAGAACAAAGGGTTTTTTTACAGAATTTTTTTACCAATCAGCTGTCAACGAGCAGTCATATAATTTGTCCAAGTTATCCTTGTCAATGGTTGCAGTATGAATAGAAGTTGGCTTCTCTAGACAGGAAAGTTAGAACTTACCAATATTAACAATAGCAAGAGTGTCAAAAATAATGCTGCAAAAAATTCAGACTTTGGGAATATATATATTTATAGAACAATGCCCTATAGTCTCTCTACGCACTCATGAAAACGGGATAATGCTATTGTTTACTCCTGCTTTTTTTAGCTTTTGTCTTTTACATCTACTGTTATATGATGAGGGAATTCCAGTACCTTAGCTCTATTTTCAAGAAGATGATTCACTGTATTTTATTTATAAAACACGTTCTTCCCAATTCGTAGTGGAAACAAAGTCATAATCTTAGTATTAGTAACTCATGCCCTGCTAAATATACAGGGTTTTATTCCAAGAATACAAATGAAAACCTTCTGCTGGGATTAGAATGTCCAAAAACCCAGTGCCTCTAAACAACTGCTTTTGGGATCTGTAACTGACCCTGTGATTGTTTTTTGTGAAATTAAGTTCTGAAGTGATTGATTTGAACATATTTCTGGAGCTGAGGTCATATCAAGACTAAAACCCTTAGGAATATCTGCAAGCATGCATGTGTATACAGATCTACCATGTTCAAAAAGCTCACCAATTGTATAGAAGGTTTTAAAATAAAGGATTTTAACATCAATTAATGTAACATTTCAGGGTTTAGTCATTGTCAATTGATTTTCAATACTGTTATCTGCTTTTAAATGACAACCTTAGCTATTAATACTACTGATTATTATACCTGAAATCCAGCCTTAACAGCCGGTAAAATATAACAGCTGTCACAACACCTGCCTAATTAGCTTGATCTGTATGGCAATAGAGAGTAAAAGTGTTTTGAGCATTTGACTATTTTCACCTCTCTCGCATACTGAAATTACTGAGTTGACAGAAAACTTGACTTCGATCCAAATATAGTTATTTCATTTGTATATATCTGAATCAGCACACAGAAATATAAGCCACTGCATCCGATCCACATTCAAATTTCCTAAATACGGATCTGTTCTAAAATCTCTTGAGATACAGAAATATTCAATTTAAATGTGACACCGCTGCCTTATCTAACTGTTAACGCGGGTGACTTGCTGCCGCTGGTCTTGAATTCAAAGCAAGCACATCGTAATAAAGTCATGTGATTACTATCAATCAACATATGATTCATATGATATCCATGCGTAAGGCATTTTCATTCAAAGATCAGGAGTTTTACAGGAAATCTCAGTTAAACATTCTTAATGCTAAGCTATCTATGAAAGGTGTTGAACGATATATACAGTGCATATAGACATGTGTTATTAACAGCAAAATAAATATTACTTTATATGAATAAAAAAAAATTATCAATGTTGGTAAAATGATAAATATCCTTTAAAATGGGCAAACTTTTCATTTCATATTGATTAACAGAGTTGACACGCACGTGGCAAAACGACCAGACTGACTCTATAAGGAATAATGGATTTTCTCCAGCCTTAATCAAGCAAGCACTTTCATTCAAAAAATGTCAACAACTTTATGAATGGTGAAAACCACAATATGGGTATGTGGCTCTTATTTCTTCCCCTTTATCATATAAAAAAAAACATTTTTAATTTCACAAATATTACCCATAGAGTTTGTATGAAGTATTAATACTTATTCTACGGTACCAGCAAATTAAGCTTCAAATTCTGATGTATATTATTTATACATTTTAAAGGAATATTATCTTTCGCATATCTTTAATATTAAAAAAAAAAAATTTGGACACATCCATAAACAGTGCTGCCCTACTTTTTATGATCAAAGATACGAAGTTTTAATAAAATGTGACTATTTTCTGCCTTTGAATTGCTCTCTTATCTTAGCTACTGTACTGATAAGCTTGTCATGCTGCACAGATGAAAAATAATGGATTGTTGATGGCTCCATAGCCAGATGCAGGGTATTGAGTTGTATTTTTATGGTATAAAGATATACAAGCCTATGGGGGGAATTCACCAAAGTGCGAAGTGAGGTCCGGATCCTTCGCCTCACTTCGCACTGACTGATATGCACTTGCTGATGTCCTGCACGCGGACATCAACGAGCGCTTTAAAGGGATTCCAGTCTTGGCAAGAGCAAAAGAGTTGCCTAACCAAGACTGGAATTCCTTTAAAGCGCTCGATGATGTCTGCATGCAGGATACCTAACAGGAGGCTTATTGACTTTCCTATTGACTACATTCTTCATCACTATTGTGTGAGGCGCTGTTACTGCTTAGACACTTTATTGTCTTTGGTTTGTTCATGCAGGATACCTAATTACTTCTATGGAAATAATTGGGTTTTTAAAGATAACTGCATTATTGCTGGTTATGATTCAAATAGCTACTTTGGGGGTAGCAGGGACACCTACTAGATGGGGTTTATATAAACCATAACCAGCAAAAGTGCGGCTATGATTTAAAACCCAATTATTTCTTATCGAGCCGATTATCAGTTCGATGATTTCAAGAATCAATAATCGGTTCTATGACGACGATTGCCATCATCGCTCAACACTAATGTTGATCCATAAGATGGCCATAAAAAAAAGCCGGCAAAAGCCAATCCATGGCAACCAGAATAATTATCTGCATCAAGTTGATCATGTTGATTCTACACTAATTAGTACTCAAAACTTCTAATATTCCTACACTCTAAGCATAAAGTATATATTTACACTGTTACTGGTCACCCTTTCATCATCTTTTTTGTAAGCTAAATAACCCAAACTAACTCTAATAAGGGCGAAATTTATTAAACTCCGAAAAGCTGTTTTCGCTTTTCCGAATTTAATAATCGGCAGAAGTTTCTCACGGTAAGTATCACGAGATTTACTTCGATCTATACTTGCCATGAGAAACTTTTTTCAATTGAATATCCATGGAAAGGTAACTATACAGTACTATACATTTCATTTATTAAGAGTGAAAGATGTTTTGTAAAATTAAACTAAAAATTTCATTATGTACATCTTTTGATGAAGTTTAATGTCAACTAAGATTCCTTTCCCTGTTTTTTTTTCCCAGTGTTTTCTCATTTGGTAAAAAAATCTTGACATGTGTTTTCCCTTCCCATATGCAGATCTTTAAAATTAATCGGTGTTAAAATTAATTTACCAATTCTCTGTCCAAGCCTTTAGAATACTGTCCTTTTTTGCGTTAATTATTTTACACAGTTGAGCATCAGAATATATTTTACTAAGAAATACCTCAACAAGGTCATTAATAAATATATTAAAGAGAACAAAACCCATTTGTACCCCTGGGGTATCCCACTATTAACAGTAACCCAGTATGAGAATGTACTATTAGTAACCACCCTCTGATTTCTACCACTGAGCCACTTACCAACCCACTTACACACATTTTCCCCCAGTCCCAGCATCCTCATTTTATGTACCAGCCTTTTATGTGGCACAGTATCAAATGCTTTGAAAAAATCAAGGTATATGACATCCAGTGACTCACCCCATTCCAGTCACAGAAGATGATTAGATAAATGTGACAGGATTCATCCCTCATAATCTCTCAAATGATTAGGTTTCATATTCACTGGTACACAATACATTAGACTTGCGTGCTTACTATGGCTGATCCCAAGATCCATCAAACTCCATACGCATGGGCTAAATTTAATAAACTCAGAAAAACCCGGTTTCATTTCTCTGAGTTTATTTCCGCGAGATTTCAGAAGTTTCTTGTGGTAAAAATTGCTCGATATTTTCGATTGATATTTACTGACCGAAACTTTACATTAGTAGTATGGCTACCTTTACATGGAAAAATCAAGATTGTTAAAACTCAATAGAAAGTTTCTGTCGGTAGATATCGAATGAAAAAAAAATCTCACAATATTTACCGTGAGAAACTTCTGAAATCTCGCTGCAATAAATTCAAAAAAGTGAACTCTGGCTTTTCCAAGTTTATTAAATTTCACCCTTTCGAAAATGTGGGTCAACAAATACACCACAAGAACTTCTTGGTTTTCCTGACAAAATCATTATACTGACTCACTTCAACAATTTATGTCTTGCATATTGGATCTACTTTATCTATAGTTGCCTGAGTTTGTTGGAAAAAAAAAAAGGATGTATTTATTTATTTTTCAGTTTGAGAATTTTCTGCTTGCAGTATGCACAGTGATTAATCTTGTTTCTTAATCACCTGATAAATCATTTTACTCATTTGGTATGCGGATTGGTCTGAACGTCTGGCATATAGCAAAAGAAATAATGAGTGTTTAAACAAAGAGAAAATTAAGTTTGAAACTAATACCATACACAATAAAATTAATGTTTCTTTGGAATACTGATTTGCAAATTGAAACTGTGTGCAAAATGGTACTTAAAATGATGCAGTGCAAGTCTGATAATAAACACAGAAGGAATCTGGAAAGAAAATGTTGATTGTGAGATTTAACACCCTGTCCTGTCTATTCATCGAACTATCCCTACAGCTAAAATTTCACCTTTATCTGCCTACTATTTGTACTTTCTTAAAGGTACATTCAACTCTTGTTATAAACTGTATTTTAATATAGATGTATATGAACACTGCCATTAACTTTGATACCATTGTGCTCTTAGTTACAATGGAAAATGATTAATATTGATAATACAGTTATACATTCCCTCTTATTAGTCTTTCATCTCTGACTACGGGCAAGACAGGGACATTTAACTGCAGGATAGTTTCCTCTTCCTCCTCCCCAACCAATATCTCTAGGGGAAAATTGCCATCCTTATCAGGGTCACCCCTACACTGTCTTTTTGATTAAGTGTATCAACAGTACCGTCTATGGAGTGATGATGTTGAGGTTTTCCCACATTTTCCAAAATAAGGGAAAATCCGCCCCAATAATCACCTTTTGTAACAGCCTCTTTACCACCCATACTTTTTGTTCAACACATCCCACTGCAGACCCAAAAGTCACCACAGCAGTGGGGTATTCTTGGGTGTCCCCATGAATGCAAACAACCCCCATAGGGTGCTCCTGTAACTTTCGGAGATCCACCAAACTAGCATGAATGAGGGTTACCATACTCCCTGAATCCAACAGTACATTTACAGGGTGCCCATCCATGTTAACGGAACAGTTCATCTGTTCGGGTACTAAGGTAGGCTGTGCTGCGCACACTGCAGCTGCATGCCATAAGTGGGACCTCACCTCATCACACTCCATAGGTTCCCTGGTGGGACTTATTGTAGTAATATGACCTGGGCCTTGATACCGCCAGCATATAATGGGTCTGGGTTCCCTTGTAGGGGATCCCTGTTTAGGGGAATAGGGCAGCATTGGCCTAATAGACATATCTACTCCAGACCCACCCTTCTTTACACCTCTGACCCCAGTTATAACAGGAACATATTCTGGCATCTTCTTACTCTTTGGAGGTATTTGTTTACTGGAGCTCTTCTGGAGACTTGCCTCTGTAACCAGGATTCTTTCAGTGATGGCAACCAAGTCAACTGAATCCTTAGGTCCTGCTTGGCTTACCCATCATTGAACTTTACCTGGTAAGGCACGAAGGAAGTGATCACAGGCCACTCTGTTTACCATATGTTTGGTTGTTAATTTTTCCGGTTGCAGCCACTGACTTATCAGGTGAAGAAGTATGTAACCAATTACTTTCCTGCATTCTAAATTATTATAATTAATCAGATTTACATGTTTTATTATTCCTATAAATAAATAATGACTGCCTCAATGAGTGGAGAGAGCACTATCTTGCAGGAGTCTCAATACTGAACTTGGTGTCAGTGTGAGTTTCTTGTATCCTTCTGCAGATGCTACTATTCCAGAAGTATTCCACAAATTAGGCTGCAGTTACCTACATCATACGGGAGATTTATCCTGATTTAAATTTCCTTAACAATTCCATTTTATTCCAGTTTGACCAGCCCCCTTTTCCCCTTATTAATAATCTTTCATACCATTTTGTAGAATTGTATACCTATTTTTACAATACTACTATAGGTGAGTCAGTTCTCCTGATTAAAGGGTGCATAGTTTTCCAGCAGTGCATTCCTAGTAAGAGTGCCTACTATGGGATAACATTTTGAGAGCTGTGTGAAAGTATTACTGAATACATAAAATATTTTAGAATATTTTATAATTGCAGGTAAGTTAGGTATTGGACCTGCAACTTGCATATCTACCTGACCTGTAAAATAACTAGAACAGTATTAGCAAGTGTGGCCATGTATTTAAACTGCAATGCAAAAAATCCAATGTTATTAACCCCCCCTTTTCCACATACCCTCAGAAATTGCTCCTGTTCTAAATTCTCCTTCTGAAAGCATTGTCTTTAGGCCAGAACTGACAGAGGTGCGATGGAGGCAACTTTTGCATGGAGATGATACCAGAGATCCTTTTGTGAGTTTTACTTTACTGATGCTGCAAGCTTTCTTCCCAATGCCTGAAAGGTTCATCTGATTTTCAGAGGTAATGAGGCAATATGGGGAACATTCTGCATGGGAGACATTGTATTGTATTTAGCTTGGTATTTGTGACTCGCGTGTTGATATATTTAAAAAAAATGTTTTGACTTTTGTAAACAGGTCTGCGTGAAGTTTAGGGATGGAGAGTATGTGCCGTTTAGAATTCTGTCAAAACTTGCATAAAAACCCTGGGAATACTAGAGACTGACAGGGTTAACCTGTCAGTAGTTTTCTTAAACTGGAATTTGGGCCCAGGGTTTGGGAGTGGCTGAAGTGTTTTGGGTGGGAAGGCCACTCCTACACTCCATCTCAGGTTTTACCTAATTTAGTGCACCTGTGTGTTAGAAGGTAAAAGAAGCACAAGTTAGCTAGGAAAGGGCCCTGAGTCTCTCTCAGTGTAAGAGAGAGAGAGAGTGAGAATCTCTGTCAGTGTATGTCTGGCGGTGCTGAGGTGTGGTTAGTGGAAAGACCACTGAGACTCTGTGGAGTGAGATTTATGGACTAAGAGGTTCATGTTTGTGAGACAAGTCTGGAAAACTGATGTTATTCGCTTTATGTTATTTTTTGCCAAGTCAGGCAGAATTTCTGTTTCGTTTTGGACTTTCTGTAAATAAACACTATTTCTTAAGAAAGAAACCGGTTGGAAAGTCATTTATTGGAAAAGACTACCACAGCAAGTGAGTGAAATCCCTACACTATCTTTTATTTATATATATATTTTTTTTTTTAGTAAACCAGTGAATCTGATTGGAGTTTGCATCTACAAATCTGCAACCGTGACAATAATTCTGTTACACCTAGATAGCTGAAGGTTTGTATTTTTGGAGAATGCTTTGTGGGTACTTTGGAGTACTTTAAGGATGTCTGCAAGGCTCTTCAATTTTTTACTGAAAATTTTGTAAACTAACAAACGGGTGAAATTTATTAAAGTCGGAAAGACCAATCCGGGTATAGAAATCTCATTTTATTCTTGCAAGATTTCATTCGTAGTCACGAGATCAAGTTTTGCAATCCCAAATTTTTGGTATTTTCATGGAAAGATAGCCAATGCAACTAATGTAACGCATGCTACTAATGTAAAGCATGGCTACTAATGTACATCATGGCTACTAATGTACATCATGGCTACCTATCCATGGAAAAGAATTTGAAAATTCGATCTTGAGATCGCAAATGAAATCTCGGGGGAATAAATCCAAGATTTATCTCGGTAAAGTTGGAAAGACCGCTAGTCTTTCTGACTTTAATAAAAAAAAGTCTGACTAATTTGAATTATTTAGTTTGTAAAAATATGTTTTATGTGGTAGATGATTCCATCTTATATACAGTATTAGCTTTTGATAGTTAACTGCAAATGTGTGTACTATATCAGTGTCGGACTGAGGCATCTTGGGCACAGCAGAGAAGCGGATTGTAAGGGCCTACAACCTACTGTCCAAACTTGACATGTACACCAGAACTATCATCATAAATTATTAGTTTTGCAGGACATTATTAAGAAGCCAGTAGCCCAAGTGTTAGTGTAATTAAAGGTAACAAGGACCTACAAAAGATAAAAAGAAATGCTTTTTGGAACCAGGCCTGGGCACCCATCGGAGGATCCTCTGACCCTCTGGCCTGACCCTGTACTAGTTTTATTTTATTCTGTAATATTGTAAAATTTTGTTTTGAATTAGGAATATCTATTGTGCAGGATAAGATGGCTGCTGGAATATGTGGAATTGTAATATGGAGGAACAGGGCTTTTATCAACACTTGGTTTTAATGAAAATGTTATTATTTCTATAAAAAAGTACAACAGTGGGAGAAATAAAAAGGCTCTAGAAGGCTTTACCATAGCATCAAATCCATAAAAAATGTTGTCAGCCTCTAAGGAGTCTGGGACCATGTGTATGTTACTTTAAATGAATGTCATTTCTGACTTGATTTTAGCAAAACCCTCCATAATAAGAGAGCTTGGATGGACATGGCGCTATGCCTCTGATATCACTCTAAAAACCCATTTGGTGAAAGCAGGGCCAAGCCTAGGGGTAGGCAGGGTAGGCGGCTGCCTAGGGAGCAGCAGGAGGGGTGCAGCAGGGGAAGGAAAGCAGCAGAGAGGGGGACAAGGAAAACTTCACCTTTAAGAATTTTTTATTTGGGTGCATAACCTAATGAAATGGCTTGTGCATGCCTATGGGGATTATACAGGGCTGAGGGGGAGAGCTGAGGAGTAAGACGCCTGCACTCTGCTAGTACTTCTATGCAGAGGTGGTGATGATTTGATTCTAATCCTCTGAGATCCCAGACAGAGCAGTGCATGGAGGATTAGAAGAAGATCATCGGGCCACCACTGCATAGAAGCACTACTGGCCTACTAAGCAGTGCAGCAGGAAGAAAGTCTGAGCAGGGGCAGTCCTGGCCCTATTGGCGCCCTGGGCCAGTCCTCCCATGACTCCCCACCCCATGACACTCCCCCCCTTGCCCCGCGCCCCCCACTCACCTCCAACAGTATTCCAGTGACGCACCTCCTCTGATGAGGTAAGTTGAATGAGACGGCGCTCCTTGCTGCTTCTGGTCTTGACTGTATTCGGCAGCTGCCAGCAAGACCCGAACGTCTAAGGAGAGCGTGTAAGGTATCGGTACTTACCCAGGCATTCCATGCCAGCGCCAGGTCCATCGCGGCTTCGGGAGCACTGCGTCTCCTCAGTGCGGCCATCGGGCATGTGCACTGACATCATAGTGTGCATGTTGCGGTGGCGTGCTTTTTGAATTCTGCTGACACAATCATCTGAATTCTCCCTGGCTATTTAAAAGAGCCTGTCTGATGGTTCAGCGCCTGATTATAGGTTCTCCTCTTGAATTACAAGTGCTGGTCAACGAATTAGAATAATTTGAAATAGTGCAATCATGAAATT
>WMED01008509.1:5365-16871 GCA_019650415.1 Pipa parva | reverse complement strand
ACAGTCTTTAGCTGGCGAATTCACCCTTTACGTGACAATTCGGACTTTAGAGAATAACCTTCAAAAGTTAACTAAGGCTAAACAGCTTGTCAACCTTCTGCGTGTATTTGAAAAGATAAATAAATAATTACCTAAGCATTCTCCCACATAGAGACCATGCATACATAATATGTAGGAAGTCAAAATTACCTAAAAGTTACAAAATGTTGTTTCATATTCACAACATACACAAATTAACTATATGTATTCTGTCAGAGGAATACTTGCCCCATTGAAGAACTATTTCAGTATTTTCAGTCTCTTCAACAACATTTATAGGATCTTATAGATTCACATTTTAGCAGATTGGTATCATACATTCCAGGCTTTGGGTCACATTATGTTAGATGGAACGTATATTTGAGATGTAAAGAATAACTTGTATTTTAAGGGCAGCAATAGTCACAGGTTGGCTTGATTGCTACATGCTAGCCAGCCTGTAATTAGCTAAAGTGAGGTCCAGCCTTTGAGGTGTGTGATCTGTGCAGCCACACTGGGAGCAAATATGGGGAAACTGCTGAGCAGTTTAGCCTAAGCTAAATCCTTACTGGCATTAGGTCATTAAACTTCCCTTGCAAATCACTCTGGTAGCCCTGTGATATTTGTGACACGGGCGAAATTTATTAAAATCAATAACTGTGATATCGAACGGTTTTTACCGATATCACTATATCGATATTGCCAATATTGGAAGTTTATCGATATCGCAATATAGGTAATATCGATATCGCGATATCAAAATTCAGATGAACCATTGATTTCAATGACAGAATGGCTGAAAATTCGATATCACAATATCGATATCGGCAAAATTGCAATATTGGTAATATCGATATCGCGATATTGGTAAAAATCGTTCGATATCGCGATTTTGGTAATTTTAACTATTTTTATACATTTCACCCCATGAGTCAAATCGAATGTGTACGTGCCGCCATTGTAGCTCAAGGCTCAATATGTGCTAGGGCTGTCCCTAAAGTAGCGCATTCATACAGGCAGGGGGGTTGCACTATAGGACACTGAGGTCCCTCAGCATATTTACTGCATTTTATCACTGGCAATTGTAGTATTCATTATAGTCGTCTTCTAATTATGTGTGTTTCATATAAGCAATAAGAAAAAAAAGAAATTATATAAAGATATAATATATACATACTTTCATTAAAGGATTAATTTCCTTTTCTCATTAATAAACCTTTACATGTCAAAAAGCAGCAGTCTTGCAGCTGTTTCCAGATATTCATATTTGCATTTCAGAAAATAGGATATGCGCTTTAAAGAAGCAGAGAGAAATCTCACTGACCTTTTATGTGTAGCAGCCTCTAATTCAAAGATATCAAACTCCCAGTCTTCTTCATTCTCCATTGCTTGTGCTATCCGTGGTGGTATATCACTAAGTGAAAGGGCTGAGATGATATGCCCTGTGACCGGGTGGACTTCTGTTAAGGTAAGAAGGAATTTAGGGTTAAAGTGAAAAAATGTTGGAATACAACATTAGAGCTATGTTTATATTTAAAGCTGCATTAGAAGTGCTTACGTTTTGCTGAAAAGATATATTCATTCCCTGAAAGCCTTCGTAAACCATCCTAGGAAACATCAATTAAAAATCATTAGATTTCTAGGTGGAATTTGCAAATTTCTTCTGAAGGAACATTTCAACATTTATTACTTTAAGATCAAATATCATTAATAACTGGTTACTAGTACCAAGCAAAAGACAATTTTGGTTAGTTAAAATACATTCCCCTAGTTCACTAGAGACTTCATACGTTGTATATTAGTATAGGCATAGTAACAGCAAATGTATACTCCTCAGTAAGTGTGTGCACAATGAACAGTGTTGCAGGTGCAATCCATTTCATAGCAGCACAAACACAACCCCACTAATACTACCCCAGCATGGGTGAAACAGCATATTGCACATTCCAGTATTAAAAGCACATTGATGAAAATCAGTAGCCAGTGCTACATATTCACAGCTTTTCAGAAAAAAATGTAATTACGGTAAGTAAAAAACACTGATGGTTCTCTCCTGTGGTTACCCATCAAACGATACATCGACATGTTGTTTCCTTAGACAGTTTTCCCTCTATAACATTCATTTTATCAGAAGAATAACCTCTAACATGAGAAGCCACACAAAGCAGGATGTGGGAAAGACAGAACTGCCTTGATGTTAGGATTTTCTCAGCACATTCCCCAAATGTTGGCAGCAACATGTAAATACCAGGTCTGCCAACATGGTAACTCTTCCCAGTCAAGGTATATACTTTCCCCATCACAAAGTAATGCTGCAATATAACAAACTTAGGCGGTGAGCAGTATGGACTTCACAGTCATTTGGCAAGGAAGCAATCTGAGAACCAACTAAAGGAAAAATACAATTATTACCAGAAACAATGCAATCTGTTATACTAATTACAACAGGGCAGAATTAGAACTGAGTAAAAATAATGAAACAGATTTATGGTGATAAATCTTGGGCTTTTTGTGTTTTCATTTCCTCAGAAGCAAACAGCCTGAAACAGTAGATTTAACTGGAGCCCCATGGTTCCTGGTGAAAAATCTGGGACCTGGTCCCCCATCTTTTTTATCTAGTCACCACCAGTTAATATCACTTCCACTGTCCTTTATAAGGTTTTGTAATTTGTTATACCTTGTATGTACCCCTTACTCCAGTGCTTCTCAAATGTCCTCAGGCCTCACTAGCAGTGCACATTTTATAGACCATGGGTCATTAAATCTAAAAGATTCACCTAATCTGCTGTGTGGATAGCCATGAAACATGTACCACTGCCTTACTCTGTACAACATAAGGGATAAACATGCTTCTAGGTTTGCATAACACCCATTGCACAGTCCCATAGATTGAGCAACAAATTCATAATGCAACCTGCCTGACAAGATTTTACTAGTTGTGGTATCCTCTACTCCCTCTTCTACATTAGGTACATTGACAGTGAAGTATGTGCAAATGCCATAAGCCTCCAGTCATTAAAAAGGAAACATTACCATAAGCATGAGACCTAAGGCCTGTGCCCCAGGGTTTTATTTCTGCCAACATCCCTCCTGCAAGAGATGTTGATTCTTAATTATTAGTAAATTAATTAATTTATTAACTACCACAACAATTTGTATGGAGTAGGGTGGGAAAGATGTAAAAAGAAGCCATGTAAGTTTAGATGGCAAGGGTTTATGTTACAGGGATTTTAAAAAAGATATCTGTATATCAACTGTCATTCCAGCTTATATCTGTGCAGTGATATTACTCAAGCATATCAGCCTTGCTTTTTGTGGTATCAGTTATCACCAGTATTAGCAATGATGTAAATAAAAACCTGGTTACCTGTGCTTCTACCCCAGCATGTCTCACAAAATATTTGCTGTAGAGTGCCAGTGTGGCCACTGACACCCTCTAATGGACACATCTGAAATTCTGATTAAACTAGTTTGGGCACCAGAAAGTAGGCAATTTAAAACAACAGTTCACAAATATTAATCTGGACATGATAACCACCATAGGTACTCCTGGATAGAAAGTGATAACAATTTGATCCCGTGGTGGTGTGTAGAGCTGTAAAAAAAGACATGGGAGCAGAAGGCATGGGAAGGAGTTTATAAATATGCAAGCAGAGGTAGTAAACCAACCATTAAAGTAAAGTAATGATAAGGGGTAGCAAACTAAATGAAGGTGTCAGTGGCCAGATTACAATATTCTAGTGGCCGCAATGAAATTTTATGGAACTCTGGGGGGTCACACCATAACTCTGGATGCAGTCACTTGAGAACCACTGCTCTAGAGATTTAAGATCTATCCATTTATATCTTACTTGTGTGTTGTGTGCAGCTGTGGTATTATTTTTGGTTTAATAAATTTTTCAGTTCCAGCATGTTGTACCGCAAACAAGTGACTGTATATTTTCTAGGCTAAAGATTCAAGCAGGACTAAGCTATATAAATCTACTTGACTGATGCCTAGCTTGATCTGGCTTCTCAGTCAAAGTTAACCTCTCCAATCCCTGTGAGTCACATTTATTTGTATGGTGACATTTTGCAACTGACTTTTTAGCTCCATCAAATAGCAGTCCTATGACGTTAATGTGGTTTTTATAGAGTTTCCTGTTCAAAATGGCTTTTGTGGCTATAAAAAGTTTCCTAACATGACCAGTGAAAAGACTTGACACTGGACAGTCTCTAAGAATATAGAGTCAGTTCTATCATTGTAGAATTGTGGGCTTCTTAAAAGGATCAGAAAAGCTATACATTAGTATGGGAAGTGTTCCTTACTGTCATCAAACCTCCAACCAAATCATTTGTGTGAGGATCTTCATCCTTCGTTCCAAGCTGGGGAGAGTATAACTCTGTGGTTCTTAGGATCTCCAGAACACGATCTAATGCTTCTGCAACAGGCATCGGGCTGTTCTCTTGTGCAGCATTAATTATATTTATTACCTGAATCAGATAAATCAACATGTAATATCCACATTTATCTGTCCATGCGTTCTATCATGTAGACTTTGACAATACTTCTATAAACTGTACAGATTATTAACTTTGCAGGTCATATAGCTCCACATCTTATTACAGATGTCGTTGGATGTGATAGTTTACTTGATCTCCTGACATTGAAATCAGATCAAAAATAGATGGCAATTGTTTATACAGTGCTGAAAACCTACATACCAATATATAAATCATTATTGGAGCTCAGTAACATATTATTTTTGCAGATAATTTAGATATGCGCAACTTCTACCATGAAATCCTGTAATAATGAGCCCCAGAAGGTATACAATCATTCTAGTCATCAAATGTATGATCAATGAATATAGGCCCAATACTAATGGATGACCACCAGGGGGCATGGAGAAGACATATACTCACTAGATTTTAAACAGTAAACCAAAATACAATGTTTAAGGGCAAATCTCTTTATCTCCTGCTTTTTGGCTATAATTTACTACTGATCATAAAAATCACCTTACTTTTCCAGAAGTCTTTTATCACTATAAAACAAACTGACCTATTTTCATGTGGAAAAATAAGGAAAAGAGATTTCTTTAGTTTATTAATTTTACATTTCTTCCCATATCCTACCAGAGTGTAAATGTTCTCCCAATCAGTGATTTACAGAGAAGTAAATTACCTAATGGGTCAGTGGAGCCCTTCATATATATTTATATGACATGTACCTTCCACAGAGCTTTGTGTAGTTTATATTGATATATAGCATTCTACATATAATTAAATACAGTTAAATCTAAACTCATGTTTCCCAGTTCCTAAAGACATTTGATTTCCACATAATCATGTACATTAGATAAAAAACAGCTAATCCATATAATTTACCCATTTGCTTTAATTATCTTAACTCAAAGGCAGATTAGAGTTCTGTTCAATCATGATCTGATCGGTCATTTAAAACTACCATCCCTTACCCCACACACAAAATATTCTAACGAAAAGGTAAGAATCAAGAAATGTACTACAACCTAATTGTATGGGATAATACGAATGGTGATGCACTCTTTGGTCTCTTATACTTTGGATATCTTGTCTGGATCTTGACTGAGGATCTGCATGACCAGCTCCAAGGAAAATTGGTGTTTAGAGAGTTGCCTAGATGTCTACTAATTTTTGTGTGAGTAATAACCCACACACAAATTAACATATAAATGATCTGTTGAAAAAATGACCATAGTCCCTTGTACTCTGTGTGTTCAAGTACATAAGCCAGGGGTGTCAAACTCTGGCCCACAGTGTATTTATATTTGGCCTGTGAGAAAATTCCAAATGCCTACTAGAGCTGGCCCACCAGTAGACAGCACATGCAGTGCTAATACTACAAATCCCAGAATTCTCTGCTGGTGCGCTGACGTGTCAATTAATGTCAATAGAGTAGTGACTCTATTGACATTAATTAGTAACCTCAAGCTACCAGTCAAATTGGGCTTCCCCTCAAAAAATGGGCAAAGGAAAGGTGAAAAACAGAAGCTATCAAAATATTGGGAAGCAGAATATCTGATCACAAATGTAAAGGACAGAAAAGTTCATCATTATTATCTGATGAGAAGAAAGTTTTTAATTTTGGCCCATTGGGTATTTGAGCTTGACTGTCATAAGCAGAGAGGTCTGGATTTGATCCAAACTACAGTTCTCAGCATTTTCTGTCTGAAACTGGTGCCAAGATTTACAGTACCCCACAAATGTTAAAGAAGTGTCATCTTTTATTTGTCAGTGATTAAATAAGAAAAAGGTAATTAACCTTTGTGATAGGGGCTTCTATGGTCATAGAGTGTATTCTGGCCATGGAAGAATGCCGCCTCTGTGAACTACCTGCAGGAGGAAGAAACAAATGAGCACTTTTCAGATAAAGAGAGGGTGTATGTATGTAAGAAGCTATACAACAAAAGAAGATAAAAGAAAGAGGACTACTCAGCTGTAATTTAACAAGTCTTGCAGTACAACAAGTGAGAGAAGGAGAGGGAGACATAGGCACCTGCAGTGCAGCAAGAGAGAGACATAGGCATTTGCAGTACAGCAAGAGAGATAAAGAGAGAAACATAGGTACCTGCAATATAGTGACAGAGAGAAATATAGACACCTGTAGTATAGTACAGCAAGAGAGAGTAAGAGACATAAGCATCTACAGCAAGGGAAAGAGAGAGAGACATAGGCACTTGCAGTACAGCAAGAGAGATAAAGAGAGGAACATAGGTACCTGCAGTATAGCGAGAGAGAGTAAGAGACATAGGTACCTGCAATACAACCAGACAGAGAAAGAAAGGAACAGAGGAACTTGCAGTACAACAAGGTGTTTGTAAGGCACCTGTGTTACAGTGAGAGAGAAGTATGAGGGAACTTTGGGAATAAATACAGATGGAAAGCCTTGTTTAATCTTTAACTTTAATCAAGAGGGAGCCTTAGGTTGGCTGTCTTTCTCAACTTAGGAACAGGTATTAAACCCACAGTTCTCTGACCATATAGCAGCTCTAAATTTACAAGGCTAATTGCTGTTGTAGCTCAGAAGAGCTAAAAGGCTCTGAGTTTGCCATTCCTCATCTAATAGATCCAGAAACACAGCAGCCACAATCTGTAATTACAGTGCAATAGTGCGGCAGTTTTATATTTAAGCTTCACCAAATCATAGCAAAAAAATGGAAAAAGAAAGAAAGAGACAGAACACAGGGAAAAGCAAAATAAAAAATAAGAAGGTAAAAAGGAAAAGATCAGAATGTTATAAAAAAAATGGGGAAGGGGCAGAAAAAATAAATGAAGGAAGGCGGCAAAAAGATGAGGGCAAGGCCAATAAATGAAGTAGAGGAGGGTGAGGGGAAGAACATGTATTGTTAATAGAGACAGGATAGGCATGGAGAGGAACACATGACAGAAGGGACAACCAATCCATACACAGTAAATGTGACAAAGGGAAGGGGAAATGTAAGAGAAAGGGGAAGGGGGAAGCAAGGGAGGATTTTAAGTGCAGACTGAGGGGAGAATTCAGGAAGCTCCGAAGTGAGGCGCGTAGTGTTCGCCTCACTTCGGAGGTTCCTGAATTCCCCCCTGAATATAGAGGGGTATCTAGAGAACTGGGTGGAACTAAGGATGGGAAGACAGAGTGGAAAAAAAAGGAAACAAAGTGAGTTGTGAGTGTGCCCTGTGTTTTATTCTGCAATACTAAAATTAGAAATAACTACAGTACAAATAAAGGAAATGTACTGAGACTGCTAAGTGATGAAGTAAAATCTCTCCTTTCATCTAGATTTGTGATATACTTACATCCTAATGATCAATTTGTCTGCAGCAGATTGACTTTCTGTTGCTAAACAAACTGCCACATTATAAAAATGAAGATACTGTTTCATGGCAACTCGCACTGACAAAGAATTTACAATCTCCTCTTATATTAACAATGATTTAACATTCACATACCATCACTTCCTCTGGAGGTGGTTGATCTGACGTCTAAGGAACCTTTCCGCCTGTCCTTGTGCCGACAAGTTTGGATATCTATGGAAAAATGAACAATGTAAGATTTTTAGCACTTGTGCATCATAGGAGGTCATTTAGACCACAGTTATATAGATTTTACTCCAATTACCAGGATGATAAAGGTTTAGGTAAATGTAAAAAAAACACATTTAGAATATACAGTATTTCATCTAATTTAAAGTACTAAATCATGTGAGATTCAGCTCTATAGATGCACACAGTGGCCAGGTGACTGCAGAGATTAAGGGTACTATACATTGTGACCTCTTTCAAAGATACTATCCTGTTAACTTAAAACAAAATGGTTTTGTTTTACATTTAAGAAATGTTGAACAAAAAATAGGATAGTCAGTACCAGGACTGTGACAACTCTGTTTGTTAGCGCTCATGCAATCATATTACGCAGTTCCCTATGACATTCACATTCAGGTTTCCAAATGAGTTGTGATATGTTGCAGCTCCAATGTATTTGGATGCAACATTCACAGCCTCACTCATTCCTATGGAGTCGCAGTAAAACCTCATGATAATCAGATTTACGGCACTTTTATTGCAAGTCAATCAGATTCAATTTATATGACTTACTTTTCTCTTCTAAAATTAGATCTAAGTGAAAATTCAAATTTCAGTGATATCGCATCATAATGCAAATTGATGTCTATTTAATGCTGATAGGAGTAAAAGTTTGTCCACCACTGGACCAAAGAATACAATATCCATGCAAACAGCATTTTATTCTATGATGTAAAGGTGGAATAACACCTTCATCAGAAATCCATCACCAACTACTGTACATCTGAGGGAAGAGGAGCTGTATTTGTGTAGCCCATTAAATATCCCAGGTTCCCTAAAGAATTTCTACTGCATCTTAACTGGCACAATCTACTACCTTTCTATAGCTCATGTTTTTATTATACATGTAAATATTATTTTGTCATACTTCTCCATTGTACAGCTCTACAGAACCCCAAGTTAAGAACTTGTATTGTCAAATTGACTGTATTATAGTCTGTTTAATTGGAAGTAAACTGAAATTTCCAATGATACAAAGTATTTCCAAATCTTACCCTCCTCCAGCTGTGGCACAAACAGCCAAAGAGTCCCAGATTGCATATTTCATAAATAAAAAGTATGAAAAACACTCCAGTCTCTAAATTTAAACACTACATAAGTGCTAAAGTTAACTTTGAATCATAAGCATACCTCCCAACACTTTTTTTTAAAGATTCCAGAACAGCCTTGCACACTGTTTTTTCCATAGGTGTCTCTCTTTAAGAGGGAATGCTGGGAGGTATGTATGTATGTATATTTTTACTTATAAAGTGCCACTAGTTGGCTTATGTTCATACAAGGTATGAACATAAGTGTTAAGAAAACATTCAAATATGGATATCTATATATTGACCATAATGACAGGTGAAATAAATAACATTGGTTATCTCATTACATTTTTTACCTGTCAAGGGTTGGATATATTAAGCAGCAAGTGAACATTCAGTTCTTGAAGTTAATGCATTGTGAGCAAAAAAACTAGGCAAGTACGGTATAAGGGTCAGACCATAACCACCATAACAAGGGCCAGTGTGATGGCTAAATGACTGGATCAGAACATCTTTAAAATGTGTTATATTGTTTGCACTGTGTATTAAAATAATCATTTTATAATCATTTTTCTGTAAATATTGCCTCTAAATTCAGTCAGAGACACAAACACGAACCTGTTTGAGATTCGGCCTGAACTCTCTCACATTGTTTTTCTACCTGCAAGTAAAAATTGACAGTTAGGACTTATTACAGTCAACTAAACTATACAAACACAGTTAATGCTTACGTACCTTATTATTATCACTGCATGGACGGCTAATAGACACATAGTGTCTGATTTTACTATAAGACAAAATAAAGACACAATGCAATGTAACAATTTTTCTAGCAATAATGAATGGGTATAAATGTTATGGGTAAACATAGTAGGTAATCGAATAAAAATAATGCTTCTGTTATCACTGGGGAGTATTATACAGATTTCGTTACATGAATAATTGGAGACAGAATCATTTCTGCCAATGCAAACACTAATATTTATATATTAAAAAATATCAGTCAAACAATGAAAAATAATACCCTTTTATTGTGTATTCCTGATGTTAATAAGATTGGCATAACATGCATTGATTAGTTCAGAAGCCTATGGCATGTGATCTGGCTGTAGGCCATTATGTCAGGCTACTAATATTTGTTGTGAAAACTGCAGCTATAAGTATATAGGAAAGGGAGTACAGCCACAACTGACGTCATAGCAAAAGTCTTTTGCAAAAGGGGAACACCCACTTGGCCCCATGAAACCAGATTAGGCTTTTAATTAGACTGGGAAGCAATCACTGAGACAAAAAAGGTTTTATTTGTGCCTGAATACAGTGTGGAATATTGCACAAAGTAACATTGTTTTGGGAAAAAAGTAATTTACTTTGCTTTAAAAATAATTACAGTCAATTTATTTGCTTGTGCAGTGGAATGGTTCTGATAAAATTGCATCTATTACTTTCTTGTAAAACAAAAAAAACATGCTTTTGCTTTTGAGATGGTATTCTGTGACTTTACAAAAGAGTGATTGCTGTTTAAAAAATGTTGAATTACAAACAACACAAAACCTAACATCACCATAATGCCCTGGTACAATAAAACACAGTTGCTTACATTTAACACTAAATCTAAGTGACATAACTAGCTGATGACTGGCACCACACTAGTCAATAGTTCTGATTTCTCTCAAAATACAGTATAATACCCAGAGGGTTAAAGTAAAGGGCAGAGTTTACCCAAAAAAATGGCACAGAATCATTTTGTTCAGTTAAGAATTGACATCACACAGGTCTAATAAATCAACTATTTATAGTGTAAGCAATAAAATCACAGAGCCTTCCATAAAGGGAATCATTAATCCTATCCTGATTGCTTGTCTGACTGGAAACTCTCAACAAATATTCATATAGCTCTGTTTAGGTAGGTAACAGGCAAAGGTTGCATGACTTCCAAGAAAACCCTTTTTACATTTTGATAAAAATATTAGTATGAACATTTTTGCTATCATCGGGTCCATAAATTACAGTGCAAGGCACTTGTGTGATTATATTAGCTCCTTACCATTCAGTGATGTTATATCAGTTTCTAATGACTTACTGGAGAATGGAGAATAATGCAAATGAAGATAAAATGCAGTAGAAAAGTATTGTGGGTGAAAG
The DNA here is from genome assembly GCA_019650415.1 of Pipa parva. Taxonomy (NCBI): domain Eukaryota; kingdom Metazoa; phylum Chordata; class Amphibia; order Anura; family Pipidae; genus Pipa; species Pipa parva. Next base: position 5,598 of record WMED01008509.1, on the reverse strand, counting down.
GCAAAAATATACACAATTGTATTTTAACTCCATGTTTCCATTTGCATTTGGATATGGACTATTCTGCACAGTATATATATTATTTTATGATTATTTGTTGGAGCAGAAAAATGTATATACCACAGATAATGAACAGTGCCTAACTATAACAGATTAACTTTTTGCTAAGTGCTCACTTAGGGGGTAATTCAGCATAGTGCGAAGTTACCTCCGGATCCTTCGCATCACTTCGC
>WMED01008508.1:0-16872 GCA_019650415.1 Pipa parva | reverse complement strand
ATTTTAAATGCTTTTTTTTACCTAAATTTCTCGACTTATACACAAGTATATACGGTAATTTCTAGACCCAGGAGTGCGTGCCAACTTTTTTGCCTTTGTTTTTATATATATAAAATGATCAAATCTTAAAGATTTGATAAAGGAAGAACAGACCTCTTGAAAGCTTGTCTTTTTTTTTTTTTGCATCTGTGGACTAATATGACCACTTAATCCTAATATATATATATATATATATATATATATATATATATATATATATATATGCTATACTTATTTTTAGCGAGATCTACCTTTGAATGTGACAAACTCGGAGGTCTCTACAGCAAGTATGGAATGAAAATTACAACCGCCATATTGATATTATTCTTTTTGAGTAGATTTCATGTTGCCTGTCTGGTTTCGAGATAAACTTTGAAAATGCTGAAGCTCTGTAACTGCAATGCAATCAGCCTTACACAATATCTATGAGAAGCAAATTTTATCCCGTATGATAACCTCTCATTGCTCAAAGACACATATCTTATCAAAGACCATATTACTGTGACTGAAATTCAACCAATAGTGCTCGACACAAACACAATTTTCTCTTCAACATCTACTTGGCTTGTTGTTTCATCTAAAGGGAGGGGGACAGGAAAAGCCCAAAAGCAGTTTACCATGTATTGAATCATTATTAGAAACTAGATGTCAGACACTTCATTAATCCCATATCATTGTCAATGGAAATACTAACTAAAGAATTCTTGAGGTTTCAACTACAAAAACTTTGACTTATAATTTAAAAACCACACTCTGAGTCTTCTTGGGGGTGGCATCTCTACTATTAGTTTATTTAAAGAGCTCTGCTTATCACCTTTGAACTTAAACAATTTCTCCAGATGTACAATAACCGAACAATGTCAAAAATCTTGCTTCCTCAGCAGAAGAGTATCCAGCTGGCAAGGAATTAGGTCTGTAAGTCATTGGTTACAGCTGTGTTTCAATTTATGTTTTGGTTAAAAAAAAAATAAATTAGCAGATCAAAATAAATGACCAAGAAAGAGGATTCTTTGTTAAGCCACCGTCCAGTGTTTTTCCTTTTTCTTCCCATTTTCTTTGCAAAGCAATGAAAACTGGGTAATTGGATATATACTGTACTGTATACACATTCCCTAATTGTCTGCTTTTCATGACGGTTTTCCTTGTTTTTGAAAGTGTAAAATTAAACAGTAGGGTGCACGCTTTACAACTCGATTCTTTTCTGCAGTGTGTCACATAGATTCATGTACAGCAGTTTCTGACATGGACTTTATTTATGGATTTTCATGGATGCATTCACAAAAGGTGTTCAGCATTGTACAATAAAACTTTATCGCTCCAATTAGAAAAGGGGGAACATTTTGGCAACTCAAGGGCTGGGTTCACATGGGCGACTTTTCCTGTGGTGTTTTTTTTTTTTAAAAAGCACTTGGTGAAACAGCACCCACACTGGCTGTTTCACCAAGTGTATGCATTTATTTTTTTTAAACATTCGCAGGCTCAACTTCACGTTGTCTCTTTACTATCTCGGCGCTTTTCCCTAAGGCGTAATTGCTATTGTTAAATTCCAATTTCCGCTAATCCTGTCACATTTTTCGTATTGCGTTTTACATGGTTGAAAAAACACATCAAGAAGTGTCCTAACTCATTTTCCTCTCTATGAAATGCTAGTGTGTCATTGCACAGGTGATAATCATTACTTTCATGTTTTTGCAACTGATTATTTTCTCAAAAATGTGTCCATGTGCACCTGGCCTTAAAGGCCCGGAGCACTCTTGTGTGTTTGTACTTGATAAAGGACGGCCACATAAAACAATTCATGCCTTTATCCAATAAAAGATTGGACTCCCAGATGCACTTGCACTACTTTTTTCCCAATTCTTCAGTCTTTCTCCAACCTGCTGAGTATTACTGCTTGTACAGTTTTATCTATTTATTAATCTATATTTCTTTAACAGGATGGAAGTCCTACCATTGTTATAAAATGACTATTTCTACACCTTGCAGAATAGTTACACGTTTTTACGCATCATTGTTCTTTTTAGGTCATTGTTGCATTTATAAAAAGCATAGCGGAAGAATTATTATTTACATGCTTTGCCTCGTTCACTCTTTTGCCTCATTGTAAAAAATTGAAAATGATTCACAGGAAATAATTTTTTTGCCAGGGCAGTGAATATCCGTAGTGCTGGGCCTACCAGGAAACAAGTTCCTAGGCCGGGAAATTTTCCTGCGTAGTGGTGGGATATTCTAAAACTGTGCCAAAGAAAATAGATACTTTAACTTGAAAAATGCCTCACTTTACCAGTAAACTTCTCTTTATTTACATTTTTATTAAATATGGCACAACGTGAGTCATTCTCAAGGCAATAGGGAACGCATTATGATCTATCAGTATATAAATGAGATAAGAGGCCCTCTCGTTGCTTATATACAGTTCCCCATTCTCAAGATTAGTACCTATTTTCAGGGAATGTTGGGAGTTTTACATTAGTAAGAGTTTGAGGGGAGTCTACAGAGCAGACGTTCGTGAGATATATTAGTCATGTTAGCAGCCTATGTTTTTTTTCTATGAGAAAATGACTTGTTTAAAACAGTCTGACAAAAATGTTTATCCTTTAAAAGAGACAGTAATTTCAATAGCAGTCATTAGTGAGACAGTCACTGTGATAAATAATTTTAAAGAATATATACAGTACTATTAAAGGATCAGTTGCACTAAAAAAGAAAATTGCTATTTGAATTGGCAAGGCAATTATTCTTATGCATTACTTGTAAAAATGTCATCTTTGAAGTTGAGTTCCTGATGTTTATTGATTTGTGTTGTCATTCTCATCTGGAGTTAAGTTTTAACGCTAATATTTTTACCAGTACTATGTATTAAAGTCTGCCATGCCAATCCAGATAGGATTATTTATTTTTCTGCCGTTGCTGCTCAAAATTTCCCCTGTATCACATCAATTGTAATCTAAAGTGAGCAATTTTTATGAGTAAATAACTCAAATAAATAAATGTAAATGATACTTTTAAGAAATATTTAAAAAAAATAGTCAGAAACTTGCAGGCATGCAGTCTCTGAGATCTAAATGCCACCATACAAGTAGCCGAATAGTTTGGATAATTATAGCTAAAACTATAAATGCAGCAGGGTATCTACTAAGCCTGTGCAGGATTCTGACATGAACAAGCCTGGATATTAAAGAGCTCACATTCTGAAAACCCAACACACAATGTTATAGAAAAATACTACTATATTAGAAAATGTATGTTTTAGGGAAAAAAACAAAAACAAACAAAAAATAAATAAATAAAAAAAATATATATATATATATATATATATATATATATATATATATATATAGTTAGAGTGGTCATGTTAGCCACAGATGCAAAAAAAATAGTATTGCAATACTTGGTGATACCTTTTTTATAAGACTAGCAGTTTAAATAGACAAGCTTTCAAGAAATATTCTCTCTTCTTCAGGTCAAAAGCAATGCTCTTGTTATTATCCTAGTATTGCTTTTGACTTGAAGAAGAGAGGGTATCTCTTGAAAGCTTGTCTATTTAAAACGACTGTTAGTCCAATAAAAAAGGATCACCAAGTATTGCAATACATATACTGTATATATACTGTGTGTGTGTATGTATATATATATATATATATATATATATATATATATATATATATATTGTAAGAAAGAGTGGTCATGTTAGTCCACAGATGCAAAAAAAAGACGAGTATTGCCATACTTGGTGATATCTTTCATTGGAATAAAAGTAGTTTTAAATAGAAGAGTTTTTGAGAGGTCCGTACTCTATCAAGTCACAAAGCAATACGAAGTTAAGAAGATATTATACTAGAATAAACAGTCTGTTGGAGCAGTCGTAAATATTGTCAGGAGTGGGCTAGATTGGAGAGGGATAATGGGGTTTAGTGGTGGAATTCTTTTATATAGAGAAACTCACTGTTTAAAAACAGACATAAATGCATAGTTTTTCATAATATATTATAAAGGTATGATAGTGAGATTGAGAAACAGGCAAAAAAAAAAATTTCCTTTTTAATTAAAGAATAGTATTATGCAATCGACCCACTTAAGGATCTGAGACTCAAAACACAATGTACATAACCTCAATGATTTTGTGTCCTCTCTAACTGATCATAATATTACTATATCTAATATGCAGTTGAGATAAGAATAATCCATAAAAATCTATCACAGTTGTTTAAATGCACAAGCCTTGAGCAGCATATCAAAAGTGATGTACGAAAAACCTTAGTTATTCCAAATACTGTCTATACCTATTACTGTTAGGTCATACTGAAAGGATGTTATTGATTCAGAGCTGTACTATCACTGTACTCAAACATCAAAGAAATCCTATTACCAGGAAAAGAGAGTTGAACTTACAGAATAGACTTCAAATGGTGTCTAATAGTAATTAAATGAAAACAGATACAAGTTCAATCTTTCATATTAAGAGGTCATTGCAGAAAGGGAAAAAAAAGGATGATGTTGTTGTTCACATGATTGGAAGCAGATCAACTTAATTTCCTGGGATGCTTGCCACCTAGCAACAGCTGGTGGGGGACTAATCCACATAAGGCTGTATCTGTAAAGAGTTGACCCCAGGAGTGTTCATAACTGGAGCTGGAAGAGAATATTGCTTTAAGTAGTGTAATGGCAACCTTTGACTAAATAAAAAAGAGATAGGTAACCTTTGATGGTGCAGCTGTTGTATGGATGCTGACAGTTGTAGCTGTATAACAGCTGGAGTTCCAAAAGTGGTCTATCCCTGCTATCAGTACTGTTTCTAATAAAACAGGTGCACTATTCAGAAATACATATACACCCACTGTGCCTATAGTACCCACAATACTGCAGTCACATACTTGTAGGACCTATTACACATGCCACCCCAGTTTAAAGCTCCAAAGAAACATGTACTCATCCTCACTAAAATGTTGTAAATATACATTCTCTCATGAACTGTCAAAAATGTAGGTTATAAGGATTCTTAGTAGATTCACCTTTAATGAAAGTTTATTAGAACACAATGTCACTAACATCGTGAGATTTTTGTTTAATTAGTAAAAAGTGCAACGCTGAACTCGGGCATCAATTCTGGGTAGCAAATTCTACCATCCAACATGATCTCGTCTTCCCTCTTTAAAATTACAAGTCGAGAAGAACTCTGATGTAAGACTGTTTCTGTTCCTACTCAACTAAGTGATTTTCAAGCAGGCATAAGTACATTGCATTGACTAGGGGATGGGAACCTAAATAATTGGAGGTTAGCACTTTATTCATTTGGATACTACTGGTGGGTACTCTGCTTTTCTGAATGCATAGATGTCCATAAGACTGTTTGGAATCCTGATCATATCCCAGAGTGACCAGTGGATTGGTGCCCCCCAAAAACTTCTCTGCTAACAGCCTGCTCACTTGAACTCCACCCCAATTTACTTTTGCTGTGGAGGATCGTTTGTCAGTGGTTGAGTGACATAGGTGTAAAAAATTCTCACAGCCATATGTCATAGATCACATGTCATTTGTGCACCACCATTCTTCTTTAAACACATTATTAGATCACACCTTCACTCAGTTTATCTCATTTATGTGTAATATGTAATACCCCTATGAAGATAATATTCTCATTCCATAGGAGGTGCTAGTTTTATAGAAACCTTTCACTCGCCTTTATCTCCCTTTCTAGGTCACAGCACACAGATGTTTCTTGAAAGTATAAATACTCAACAAACAAAAAAATATGCATTTGAAAACTTTTTACAAATAGTGCTGGTTCTTAAATGACTTTCTATAGTTCTATCTTGGATTAGTTTCAGGGATGCTAAGAAGTAATTCATTATTCATGTAGTTTAATTCTATGCAGCTCAATGAGTTTAGTCATTTTATTTTCCTCTTAAGCAGTGGTTCATCATAAATGTAATCATCAGGCTTTACTACACTTTAGTACAGTCTTCCAGATGGGCAAGTAATTGTAACAGCTTGTTGGCTAAGACACGTGTGCTTCTGTATGGATATTCTAAAATCACACTAATCTCAGAATTTTGCTTTCTTGACTGTGTCTAATTCACAGGATTACATATGTCAGACAAGTTTTTTGTTTGCTTTCTGTATAGGCTATAGATTACATTGATGAGATTGTCTTATTCATTTCTGGTGAAAGCTATGCTGGACTACCAACTATCTATGCGCCCAGTGACATCAGACCACTTTTCCTATGTGTTTGTGAGCCCACCCTGCTTGCTCATTTTGAATAATTTACTAAATGTGCTGGGATTGAATTTATTCATCATTATTTTTTTTGTTCTGCACATGCTCAAACTATTTTTGAGCCTCCGCAGTTGAAAATAAATCAGCAATGTTGAAGAGAAAGGGGAGAAGATCACAGCTTAACATAAATATTAGCTGTTTAATTCACAGCATACCACATGTTTGGAAGTAAGTCCCCTTAACATAAATATCAATTTACATTGAGAGCCACCATTATTACTTTATGACCTCTTTTTCATCTTACACATTATATTGTTTTGCTGTTTCTGTAACTAAGCCAGAGACAAGTGGAATATAGGTGATACCTTTTATTGGCTAACTGAATTGATGGTAAATACAAGCTCTCGAGACTACTTATTTTCCTTCTTCACGCATGGTATGGAACAAAGAACTAAAGCGTGAAAAATTTATACAGAAACGGGTACAATACAATAAAATAGTATCAATTTAACATCACTCTAAACTGAATAGCCACAAACTGGTCCTGAACAATAAAATGTTATCAATTTGTCATCAATGTAAACTGAGACATAAATCTGTAACTGGGCCATTTGCAGTTTTGACACCAACTACATTAAAAAATGTATACAAATCAGATGTCAAATAAATATACAGTATCTTCCACATATCATATACCATTTCCAGGGCAAGACAAGGGCTTTAAGGTTATTGAGTGGGAAGATAAAGCTAAGTTAGGCTGCATTGAATAACTAATGCTTTGTGCTTCATTTCACTATAAAGCTTGGGAATGTAAGAATTTTGTGTCCATTTCATAAATAATATGCTTTCACAGTGTTAATGACTTGCAATACTGCATTTATATACGTAAATATAAAAATTGTGAAATGGCTGCTAAGAGTACTATACAAAATACAATAAAGAATATAATGGAATATAATGAAAAAAACTGTAATTCAGTACAGGTGTATAGTGGACACTGGTCATTAGAAAGTATAATGGCCACTGTTTCTGGGTGAGTCTGAGCACTGTACACTGTATCTGTGCATGTCTGATGACCAGTGAGAACTTTATCTGGATGCTGTATTTGATGTCCATTCAGGTCTATTTTGGACAGTCAGGCATGCACAGTGCTGATGTATTACTGGGATACTAACTGGTATGTTGTAATAGCTCTGGGCTACTATAGTAACAACAAATTACTGACAATTCAGACTTTTACTGGGTCACTTACTGGCATATCATAATGGCACTGGGACAGAAATTAGCAGTTTGATGTCCTTTAAGTAGTTGGTGGCGCTTTCACCAGCTGGGGGCAAGAAACTAGGACATTGCAGTGGAGTTAGAGCTGTAACAAGGAATATGTAATGGCACTGGGCCACTAACTGATGTCTTGCCATGGCTCCGGGTCAGTAAGTGACACTTTGTAATGGTACATGGTAGAGTCCATCTCAACTCTCTATTTCCTTATATTCATATAATAACCCTCCCAAGCATGAAATTTCACTTACATTTTGGAACACCTGCTGGAATTCAAACCAAATGAGCACCAATTGTCCTTTTACTATTTAATTCCAGCCCTCTTTATTAATTGGAAATTGCAAATCTGCATAACATTTCACAGTTGTAGTTACACATGGAATATCAGCAGACCATTTTCCCATCATGCCATCTCCTCATTCTGATTTGATAAAACATGTTCCCTTGGGTGTTTTTTATACTCCATTACTTAGAACATGAGCTCCCACCAAATTATCTGCCTGGAATTGACTCACCTCACCAGGTCTGAACTAGTTGTCTGAACCATCAGTCAAATGGGAAATGTGTTGCACTCAGTTGTTTGTAAGTGTGAGTGAACCTCGACTCTCTTTTTCTTTTAGCACTTTGTTGCTGTGTATTCCTTCATATTATAGCCACAGTAAAAACTAATAGTTGATGATATTTTCATTCCTGCTTTGACGCAAAATGCCTCACACCTGTGACATCTAAAAGTATGGTAATTATTCATGGAGTTCATTGATTCTCAGACCTTTGCTCATAATGCACCAATAGTTCATGGTTTTATTGATATTTACACAGCATTGCAGGTTCACATCAGTAAGTGGATTTCCATCTGTGTCACTATGCTACAATCCTTAGACAATGCATTGTTGGCAAGTAAAGGTATAACAAAGATGTGTTGTTTGTAACCATGTGTAAACCATTCTATTTGGCTATGAAATTGTAGAAGAATATGTCCTATTTGGCTGGTATTGGTAGAGAAGCTATGTGGGTAATTTTCTATTATCATCAGTTGGGCTTATGTTTTAAATCCAGTCTACAGTTGTTTCAAATTGTTTTCTTTTACCAGTAAAGACATTGTACCCTGACGCTACAAAATATCATGCTATTAATCGGATAAGCAGAGAGAAATAGGAAAAACAACTTAAGAAAGAAGCAAAATATTTATTCAGGAAGATGTGAACCACAAAATGAAAGGAATGTTATAAAATCAGGGAAATTACTTTAAAACAAATTTCCGGAGAGCTAGTTCCATTTTCATTTTTTTTTTAACCTATTTTCAATTTATTGGAAAAAAAAAAACATATCCAAAAATAGTTCCAAGTGGATAAAGAAATATTTACCATTGTCAATGCAGACTGTGCATAATTTCTACATAACTCCCAAAACATAGTTTATTTAGCAAATGCCAAACAAACCATGCAAAAAGTACATAACATGACAAGGAATGATTGAAACACTGTCCAGTGTACCTTAAATTTGCTTTAAATACACCTCTCTGGTAAACAAAATAGAAGCACACATTCCTAAGCTGAATCATATGGAATAAAATTCTATAAGCAATGTGCTGGCTGAGATATATATATATATATATATATATATATATCACAATTTAATATTTATGTAAAAACTGAATTTCATAGTAGATGGTTATTAAGTGTGTTATAGAAAAATTATAAACGTTGTACCTTTTGGTTCAATCTATATTTAATTACTGTGCTCACAGATGTTAAAGAGGAACTAAACTTTGCCATAATTCCTTATTAAATCAATAAGTCTAATAGATAAGAACACAATGAAACTTAAAGAGATCTGACTCACATACTCCCTCCTCCCTCTCTCATACACTCACACCTACTAGGGTTTGCAAAAGTGCATATTGGGGCCCAGTTGGGTCATTATATTGAAAAAGAAAAGAAAAATATATATATAATGCTACTCTTTATCTAGGTTTTATTTATTACCATACAAAAATGTTATTACTGTGTAGGTTGACCCACATGTTGCTGTATGTCTACCTGCAGATCTTTTTTTATTCCTTAATATTAATCCATTAATTTAAAATCCGTAGTCTTGAACTTTAAAGATAACAGATTCATTTATATTTGTTCTAGGTTTCCATCTCTGCTGCTGTTCTGGAACTAGTCAAATTTTCATACATCTGGCATCCAGTTTAAATCGTGACGGGAAGTACAACAGGTTTTTTGCTCAAGAGGTAAACAATTAACTTACCACCTATAATGAAATAATAATAGGCATTATGAAGTCATTGCTTGTTAAAAGTCAAATAATATCAATTAAATGCCCAGCCTCCAACAGTTGTTTTCTCTTCTAACATATGTACTGTATTTGCTGGCGTATAAGACTACTTTGTAACCCCTGAAAATCATCTGAAGAGTTGGGGGTTGTCTTATACGCCAGGTATCACTTTTTTCTCTCCTTACCCAGCTCCTCCATTGCCCGGCTGTCTGTGCTGAGCACTACAGCATTCCTTCCCCAGAGTTGATGTAACTTCCTGTGAGCAACAGGAAGTTTAATCATTGCTGGGGAGAGGAAATGCTATAGCGCTCAGCACAGACAGTTGGGCATCAGAGGAGCTAGGTAGGGAGAGAGAAAAGGAGGGGGAGAGCACTAAGATAGCACCCCCCTCCTTCAGAGGGTAGGGCTTGTAGGGGCAGCACAGTGTGATGGTGCTCTGATAATCTTGGAGACAGGGAGGGCTGGGCAGGCAGGGAGAGCTGACCAATCCAAGCAGGATTTGCATTGGAAGAGGGGTAGTCTTATACGGCGAGTATATCCCAAACTCTATATTTTAACTGCAAAAGTTGGGGGTCGTCTTATACACCCAGTCGTCTTATACGCCGGCAAATACGGTATATTATATACTTATTTTCAGTGCTTTTAAATTCACAGACACTTTTTCACAGAAGACCCTCCTCTCTTCCCTTATGTCCTTTCAGGTGATCAGTGTGGAATCTCAAGTCAGCGACTTGATCCACAGTCTTGAGAATTCTGAAAAAAAAAATCAGAAAGGAGCAGATGAACATCAGATCTGCTGTTAAGACGCACACCTGCGAAAGTTCTGATTGGTTACTCGGAGCTGACAGGTTTTTAGTCAATAAGATTCCAAACTGCAGTGATAAAAAATAATAAAGAGGGAAAAAGCTTCAGTAAGAAGCTGTCTGTAAATAGAAAAGAAAATGAAATAAGTAAATAACATAAACTGCTGAACGTTTATTTAACAATGATAAATGGACGGGCAAATAACTGTTGGTGACAGAACTGCTCTTTTAAGTATAAAAAAAACCTAACAATCTTTGTTTTTACTGACTGCCTTATATTGTAAATGTGGTCAAGGTTTCATTTTCATGGATGTGAACATGAAGCTATAGATGAGCCACTCTTTTCCAAGAGACGTCTGGTATATATTCTAGAATCTACCATTATTATTATGCAATTCTAGTTCACTTCAAACACATCTATTTAAATGCAACTAAATGACATCCATTTTTCATAAAGCTGCTATTTGATGCCATCATTTTCTTATCTCAAGCAGAGTGCGGATAAGGTCACCAGACTGCATTGAGAAATACAGTGGTGTGCGTTTCAAACTATAACCTGTAGCAGATTATCTTCCTTTTAGAAAAATAACCTGTGTCTTAGTCGTATTTACAGATAGGAATCGCTCGTGTTATTAAAGGTAGAGCAGGCAATACATCACACTAGGCCTTCACAATAAGTACTATCATTTTTCCACAAGGAAGTCGCTTGTGAAGTTCTTTTTTTTTTTAATTCAAAATTGTTATTCCTAAATAGTACACAATTCCAGTATTTGGTGATAATATCCTTTTAATGTCGTTGAGATGTTTATTTATCTGAACACCCAGAAGACTGACTTCTTATTTAAAATCCCTCTTTTCTTAACAACGATGGGAAAGTTGATGGCAGGGCTCTAGTGTTGCATAAGGTGACTATTGCTTCAAAAGTGACCATGGCCAACTAAGTGGCAACATGACCTAGGGACAAGGTGACAGAAATAAATAGAATATTTACAGAATACAGTTAGTGGGATACGATGAGACTGATATCACTTGTCAATTTCACCTCACTCCACAGTGCCTTGCTACAATACCAGTATTTATGACATATCTGCTGCAATACACCACCGCTATTTGCCTTGCAATGTTTAGAAATTCCTACATGACAATTTGTTCCATCGCTGCAACAATATGCTAAGTAATTTGTATGAACCAAACATTTTGCAATGGTGTCACTTTCAAACTTTGTAAGCCAGTCGGTTTGAAGCCCAATAGTAAGAGATGGGACCTCAGGCTGAGGCAACTAAAGGAACTGGGACTGGAATTTAATTTACTTAGCAATGTAAATTGGTTGTCGTTAGTTACTTAATATTGTATTTGACACTTGACTTTGTAACAGGCTTGTAACTGGTGACTAGCTTTTATTAAAATAATTTTGATTATACCAGTTTTTTTTCTGGTTACTTGGTTTTAGAACTGGTTAGAAACATAGAAATGTAGCATTATATGGTCCAGCTGCCCAATAGAATGAATGTAATGTATCACATGCATGTTTGACTTTATAGCTGATTGAATAGAGGGCAGCTTCCACTAATTAGGGAATAGGCTTGGGGAACATTTTGGGGAACAAGTTTCTCAGTCAAATCAAACAACAAAGTTTGTTTAAACTCTGAGCTTTTCTCATGTCTAGTTACTCTTGGTAGTGTGATGGATATGTTTATCCATCACAGTAGTGACCATTGATGACCTTTTAGCAAGAAGCCATACAATTGAACATGTAGGACCAGTATTTCCAGGAAGAGAAATGTATGTATCTGTAACTTATATAGAGTGCTAGAAAACATGTTCTTTTCTGTAGGCCAATAGTTATAAGCTGGGGAAACAAGCTAGTCTCTCCAACTCTACAAAAGGTGTGTGAATCTAGATAGGAAATTCTTATAACTACTGTTTGTCTTTATATACCTCTGAAATCTTACTATTAAAGGTTAACTCTTGATTACTGAAAAAGTTTATCTTGCTTTTTGCCTAGGAAAAGGCTGTTTTCCATCAAACTGTGTATATGAACCTTATTTTTTTTAAATAAAAATATGTAATAATAATTTCCTATACACAGTACATGCAAAATTCAGTGACCGCCCTTTCATTTATAACATTTGTATTCAAAAGGCATTTAATATTGTTAGTTTTTGATACCATGAACCGGGGCTGATTGTGACTTTCAACCCAGTCAAGCTGAGACCAACTCAACTCGGCTTTTAGTCACATGTCCCTTGATACCCCAATAGAAATACAGTACTACCAGTAAATTGCAGGTAAAGCCATGTTTTTCCTGGGGGGGGGGGGGTTGCAAATTATTTATACATTCCACACTAGTGTGTGCACCTTATAAACCCTTTAATGCTTTCATTTATCCTGTTTAAAAACCAAGTCACAGCAGTGTGTTCTAAAAAGTATTAAAATAATAAAATAAAGAATAATATCTCATTATAATGTATCTAATGAAACACCTATAATAGTCATGAACATTGCAGTGGAACACTGAAACTGCCATAATCAGTTAAATAGTACTTAAAGTTTTCATCTTTGAGGGGCAATCAAAAAATAAAGCCCCCCCCCAAATAAATAGATCTATAAAAAATAAAGTTTCAATGTGTAAAGGCAAGTCTACTGTTGGAGTGTCACTGTCAAGAAGACTCTTTGGATCTTTTCTTCAACCATCACCATCAGTCAATCATGGAGGAGGGTTATTGCTTATTTAGAGATATACAGCAATGTCTGGAGTTGGTGATTTGTTTTTGATTGGAAGCATCATGAATTCTGATGAGTGTATATATATTTAGTACAATACAACCTGCCCTCTGGGAGATGTTTGATTAGGGAAAATTCATTCTATAGCTGGGTATTGACAGCATACACCCTGCTATGAAGATCAAGATATAATTATCAAACAAAAAAAGTTTCTTAGATCTCAGAAGAATGCATTGACCACAAGACCTTGTCAACCTTCTCAACACTGAATGTGCCTGGGATTACTTTGATTGTAAAACGCAGAAATACACTGACTTCTAAAGTGAACCTTCAAGGTGTTTACAAAAAAAGCATGGAAAATTATCCCACAGATTACTTTGAAAAACAGAAAGTGAATCTTCTGGAAAGAAAGATTTAATAAACGTACATAAAGGATGAACATCATAAACACTAGAAATGTAGTATATTTACTTCTGTTTAATGTTCTGTAAATAAATGTTTTCTGTTTTGTTTGTTTTTTACTGACGAAGAAGAACAAATAACTTGTAGCAGAGGTGGAACTTCAGGGTAGCGGGCTCCAGGTGCCAGATTTGCACCGGGGGGACCCTCTCCCTGCAGCACACTACAGGGGTCTCAGCGGTGGGAGGCAGCTTTGGGCCTGGTCGCCACTGCAACTGCTGTGACCCCTGTTGGTCCACCTCTGACTTGCAGGTCATGGTCATGTTGGGCGGAAACTAAATAAAGCAAAAAGTTGTCCCTATCATCTGCACGTCATTGTTTTCATATTCACATCATTTAACCTCTTTGTATCCAAAGCAGCTTTCTTATATTGAGCTAAAGTTTAAGATCTCTAAAATCTGTATATTTTAAATCAAATAATATGCTTACTATGATCTCTTTGGAAGTAGTCCTCAAAATTTTACATATCAGGGACTTAAACCCTAATAATGAGGAGTATATTTAATATGCTATATATAAACTGCTAAACTATATCCCAGAAAAAGCAAACCCCATAATCTCTACATCATAGGGTCCTTCAAAATTATCTTTAACCAATTTCTCCAGACCCCTGACTTTGCAATTTGCAATGCCACCATTATTTCTATTTACTTAATATTGTTGTTACTTGAACCCTATAATTACTGTGTTTTTTGTTATACTGCAGTTTTTTCTAGAGCCTATATATTCTTTCTTTGTTTAAAGGGAAACTATAATGAGCTTTCAAACTTACCTGATCAATCTAGCAGCAGTACACAGTATTCATCTGGCAATCCACAGCCCAGGATCGTCAGATGAATACATTGCTGCTGCTGTCTTCCGGGTTATGTGAGTGACATGTTGCATACTACTTGTGCCCCTCCTGAATTTCACCAAAATTAACAGACAGTACATGTGCAGTTAGTTAAATTCGACAAACATCAGGAGGGGGGCAGGTAGTATGTGACAATCCACGTCACATATATAACCAGGAGGTGAGCAGTGTAGCCGCCGCTGTCCACTTGGACAAGTCTGTTCACCATTTAGTCAAAAAGTGAATTTGCGATTATTTTGATGATGTAATTGGAATTGTAGTGAAGGGAATTTGACAGGTGAATTCATCTTTTAGTCAATAACCCCCTAACTCTTAATTACTTTGCACATCATTCAGACACCATTTTGAGTGGAGCAGGGACCCTGTCCAGTTACAAATGAAATTAGCAAAACACCCTGCCTAGTTCTTTCACTGTAATTTTTCTCCTATTTTCCAGTCTTTAAAGACTGACTTAAAATCTCTCTTTTGCTAGGTAGAATCACCATCTCCAAAGTGCTATTATTCTGAGATATTAATGAGAACAATTCCAATTGCCTAAATCGGGGATGGCAAACCTATGGCACGCGTGCCATCACCACTGCTGCCTTCAGCAGAGGCTGCAGACCCGACTTGACAGTTTTCATGCCAGATCCACGGCCTACACTGAAGGAGTGCTTGCTCATTGTGGAGCTCTCCTTCCCTGATGCAGGCATGCTCATCAGTGCCAGCACTTCAGGGGATGGCGCTAGTGAGTGACGTCGTCTTTTCGGCACCAGCCTAAATTGATGTGTAGTAGCTAATTCTTTCTTTGGACCATTAACTATGTGTGGTTATTTTCCCCTAAAAAGATGCAATGAGCCTGACCATGATTCATTATTCCCTGCTTTATTCCGGAACCTGGTTTGGTCCCCACAAGTTGAATGAATAATCCATGTATGATAAAGCTAAGAAGAGTCCTGCTTCTTAACTGACAAACTCTGGGGAATATTTTTTTCTCTTCTAAAATATACCAGTTCATTACTTATAATTGGAACCCATGAAGTCTTGAACTGTAATTTCACCGCAACTTCATTGCATCATCTGTTAACTGTTGGCAGGCTTGGCTTGTCATTGGAAAACAGATCAAAGTCAAATTCTATCCCTTCAATATTTAAAACTTTAATTTCTGAAACCCTTTGCTCAAAATAAGAAAAAAAAAAACAAACTAATCGATATGGGCTCTGTGTTATTGCACTTTTGAACTATTAAGCTCTAACCTATAATTATTTCTGATTCAAGTTTTTTTTTTCAGATTATGGGCAAAATTTACTAAAGTCAAAAATTATTTTTTTTTCAATGTTTTTGACCTTTTTGCCCTCCCTACCCCCCCTTTTTTTTTTTTACCCATTTTCACCTGAAAAATGGGTGAAAAACAGATGAAAAATGGGCGAAAAAGTAAAAAAAAATAATTTCTGACTTTAGTAAATTTCACACTATGTATTTGAAACATATTTTGACTTATAATTTGACAGAATAGGCCTTGCTATGTAGATTAAAGTATTACCTGCATATCTAGGAAATCAACCTTACCCTAATCTCTATCATTCACTTGTACAGACTCTGTACAGGGAGTTATTGACTGAAGTGACGATTTGACTGTCGAATTCTCAAACAGCGGATTCCCATAGCAAATCCACAGCCATGACAATTTTAAACGCGTGACAATATTCTCATAAATTGCGACAGTAGCAGTCTATTGCGACCTTCTTTAGCTGGCGAATTCACACCTTTACGCAACAATTCAGACTTTAGTTAGTAACCCCCTGTATCGTTTAATTTATAAATTCTTGTCTTTCCCCTCTTTTTGTTATCATGCTGTTTCAATTTAAACATTTTAAGGGGGATTTGTTAAAGAGGGAATGCTAATGACCAAGTTAATTGTCAGCTGATCGTGTCAGTTTGCTGACTGCATACTGGATTGTACATATTCACTATTTAGAGTAGTCTTACAGCAATGAAAACAACTGCCACAAAGGGATTTCTGCATGTAGTCAGGCATATAGTATAGTAGCAATTGTTTTATAGCAAATTTGGGGGGTAATTCAGCAAAGTCCGAATTCGCATGTGTTGTTGACTTCGCGACAATTTGAGTCCCATCGCCAACAATTGTTGCGAATTTACTTCAATACATTTGTAGGCGACAATTCGAGTCGCATCGCATCAATACACTTGTAGAACAGGTGAACAGTCGCAAACGCA
>WMED01008507.1:0-16874 GCA_019650415.1 Pipa parva | reverse complement strand
CATGAGCCTGCCCCTAACAACCGAGAGAGTCAAATTTGACTCTCTACTAACGGATTTCAGTGTTACATTGGGCAAAAAATACCTGGTGTAGCGCTGAAGCCCTTTCATTATGTACCCCGTTTCTCTCACGGGGTAGGTAGTTCTGGCCACCCGAAGCTACTCCGTGAGAGATACGGGGTACATAGGGAAAGGGTTAAGTATTTTTTCCAAATGCTTCCAATGACAATACCAAGAACTCTAATAGACTCCTTTCAGAAGCTTATAGGACACTTTGAGCAAAATTTAATAAGCTCAGAAAAACCTGATTTTGCTTTTCCAAGTTTATCCCAAGAACATAATTTCTGTTCGCACGGTAAAATTTACCGACTGAAACTTTTTGATCGCGTTTTTCAATGGAAAGGTAGCCATACTTTACATTAGTAGTATGGGGAAAGGTAGCCATACTTTACATTAGTAGTATGGGGAAAGGCAGCCATACTTTACATTAGTAGTATGGCTGCTACCTTTTTATCGAAAAATTGAGATCGAAAAACTTGATTGAAAGTTTCTGTCAGTAAATATTCTATCTTGCAATATTTATCACGGGAATAAACTCGGAAAAGCGAATTCAGGCTTTTCCAAGCTTATTAAATTTCACCTTTTACATGGAAAAAGAAGCACCCCAGATTAAATAAGAATATTTTATTCCTGTCTAAGAAAAGTGGAGAACTGGGGCAACCTAATATATGGCAATACTATTATGTATCCCTCTTAAACAGAATATTAGATTTAACTTACTATGCAGAAACTAAAGCCTGGACTTCAATTGAACAACAAAACACACACATATCTATCCCACCTACCATGGATCCCTAAACAACACAGACACATCATATACATAAACTACCCACTAAAAACAAGCACTGTAAATACATGGGTCTACATGGCAGACATATACCACTTATCCAAAAGGCCTCCCTTTATGCCTCTCATTAATAACCCAGACTTTCCTGTGGGTATGGATAGCGCCTAGAACAATGGCTTATTTATGAGAACCTACAATTTACCCATTTAATAGACAAAGGCCGCTTGATAACAAAAAATGAAACTCCTTGAGCATAGAGCCTTTAGACAAACGGATTACTTTAAATATGCACAAATAGCACATTACTACCATTAACATTGGGAGGAGACCAGACCTTAGGCAGGAAACTAACACCCTTTGAGGCAGAGTGTAACAGGACAACTTGCCCTAAGCATAATATATAAAACTTTACAAATGAATCCCAAAGAGTCGCAACTGAAGTTTATTCTCACATGGAGTAAAAATCTGAATAGAATCATTATGGAAGAGGTAGCTAAAGCCAGTATCATCAGATCACTGTATAGCTCCAGATGCACACACATCACTGAATCTAATTACTAACGACCTGGTATCATACCCCTGAAAAGCTGCACAATATCTACCCCCAGAAATTGGGAGATTAGATACATAAACCCTTCTGACAAACAGCTATTAAATATAATGTAGCTAAAATGATGATAGCGTTACATTGGAAGTCTGGCGGTGCACCTACGGTTAGGGAATGGATATTTCAGGTCAGGGAAATAGAAAAATTCAAAGACCTTTTGACCTATGACTTTAAACAACAGATGATATTTGGAATAACCTGGCTGAGATGGTTATTCATATAACTAATCACTGAATAAATGAACAAATTCAACTTCACAGACTCCCCAGTTATTAGATTTGGGCAAAAGATTATCCTAACCATCCTCCTCCTTACTCCCCCCCCCCCCCCCCCCCCCCCCCCCCCCCCCCCCCCCCCCCCCCAGTTGCATTTATCTCTTCTAGGAGAATAAATTTATACCAATAATTGATTGAAATTTATTAAAGTCGAAAAGGCCATTTTCGACCTTTCAATTGAAAAATTCTATAAAATTTAAAAATTATCAAAAAGTTTCAATCAGATTTTCAGTATTACGTTATTGAATTTTCCCATCAAAATTATCATTATTATAAGGGATTTTCCATAGAAACAAATCAACTGAAATGTTTTAATTGAATTTTTCTATATCGAAATATCGAAAAGAATTTCAATTTTCGATATTGCGGTAAACTAATTTTATTGTTGTATAAATTACTATTCGATATCACAATATCAAATTTTCTTCTATCAAAATGATCAATATTACGATATTGAATACAGCAATCTTTTCAACTTTATTAATTTTCACCCTTGGCCAACACATTTAAATTTTATCTAAAAATGCTGTTGACTGGAAAAGCAAAATAACCTATTGGCCATCCTCTGTAATAATTTGCCCACTGTATGGCCCTATAGGAGGCTATATATTAAATGCATGGATTGCAAAGAAACACAATGGACACACCACAATTAAAGGCAATTAATGTAACATGTTAGAATACAGTAAGGAATTTATACTAATTTTTATACATTGTTTTTGGCAAGATCATGTCACACTTAATTTAAAGCATTTTTAAGGCACATAGCACATTTACTATATCCTCTGTAGATTTTCACTTTCGGGGGTTATTCACTAAAGTCCAAATTATTGCATATAGGTGCGAATTCGACAGATATAGACAGTCGCAATAGGCTGCTACTGTAGCAGTCGTGTCTTTATAATGAGAATATTGTCGCAGTCGTGACTTTATTATGGGGAAATTGTCGCAATGTTTACTTTAGAAAATTGTCACGACTTTACAATGGGGAAATTGTTACGGATTTTCTACGAGAATCCGCTGTTTGCGAATTTGACAGTCGAATTCGCACCTTAGTGAATAACCCCCTAAATGTGTAGTATAAGGAAAGTGAGATAACTCCCTCAGCCTCTTTCAGACTGCAGACATTGATGTAATTCTGTTAAACTTATTCTTTGGTTTCAGTGACGGAATGCCTTACATTGGTGTCTGAGATAGTCTGAGATAGTCTTGGCTGTTCACAATATGTAATCTCTGTGTAGTTATAGAATATGCACCTTATTTCATTTTCAGTGGGTTTTAACTATTTTTTATATTGATTTCAGCCTTATCAAATTTAGTTGGTTGAAAGGTGGATGCTAATGTCTGATCTAAATTTGTTGCATCAAAATTGCAAGGTGCTACTTTCATATTTTGCTGGAACCAATTTCTATGATGGCAAGTTGTATTGGGAATTTGGCCTAATAAGACCAGTGATGTTAACTTGTGGAAAATGCTCCAACACTCTAAGGGCGAAATGTGATAAAGAAAAATATCGATATTGCAATATCGATGTTACCAATGTCGCGACATCGAACAATTTTTACTGATATTGCGATATACTGATATCGAATAAACAGATTAAAAATTTCGCTATCATGATATCGGTAAAAATCATTTCATATCATAATATCAATATTTTCAATTTTATTAATTAATTTAATTTTATTAATTGTTTTATTTCACCCTACTAGCATCTGCAATACATTTTGTTCTATATCAGCCACAGTTTGCCTAGAAAGATATAATTTATTTATGGCTGTGTAATCTGTTTTGATTGTTAGAATATGTCCAAATCTATACTCTTGCTTGTAGGTGGAGACTGAAGACCAAGTTTTATCTACCTTCTGTGGGAAGGAAAGCACTGATACAGAGCAAGCCCCAGGTCAACAGGTGATATTGTCGCCTATGAACTTCCTGAGCCTGACGTTCAGGTCCGATTTTTCTAATGAGGAACGCTTCACAGGCTTTGATGCCCATTATAGCGCAGTGGGTAAGTGTCTCTGGAAAAGTATGTGCATTATAAAAATAAGAAATCTTGCAAGAAAGATTGTGAGAATTGGAATTTTCTACTAAAAGTTATAATCAATTATTTGTATAAAATAAACATATTTATAAAATATTTTAATACATTGCGTTACATGATTTCAGTATACCTCAGTCTAGGTATAAGTATCATAGTGTTTAAAACTTTTTACAAAATATTTTTCTGTGCTTTAAGTAATTTGTGTTTATTTCGTATTGCTTCAGATATAGACGAGTGCACAGAGAAGAGTGATGAAGACCTTGTTTGTGATCATCACTGCCACAATTACATCGGGGGGTTTTACTGTTCCTGCAGATTTGGCTATATCCTGCACACAGATAACAGAACATGCAAAGGTGCTTGATAACATACTGAGCTAACTTGGGTAAATTGTATCCAGTAAAAATACTCCATCTTCTTAGATTCCTATCTCTTTTTGTCTATTTTATCTTCCGTAAAGTGTGTGTGCATTTTTTTATTTCATTTACTTGATAGATGCACATACAAATGTACAGGCAGCAGTTTCCCTTTAAACACCATTCATGTAACATTTCTTATGGGAAAAATGCAAAACAAATTGTAGTTGTTTTACTCAAAACACTAATACCAATTCTCTCTGGTCCCCTATGAGCAGCGTCTGATACTGGAAACAACAGTCTTTATCAATCCACAGATTCTTTTCTTGTCTCTTTTCACATGGCGGCAGCAGCACAGCATAGGACCACAGCTGGAACACAGGGAATAGGGAAGTCTTAGCCCTGACCTCAGGACCCTGACTGAGATCAGGATATCCACCTCACTCTCTGGGGCTACCCCTTAACTTACTCATGTCATGATTTTGGGCTGTTGTTCTCCTAGCATCTATAATGGCACACACTACTGCGCCCTATAACAGGAGGTAACCCTACACTTACCTCTAAACTAGGGCCAGTATTCTTCCACATTCCCTCTTTTAACATCCCCCTAGAGCCATCTACTCCAGGAATGTCTTTATTTCTTCTTAGGACCACAGCTATAATGATAGCTCTGCAGGACACCTAGAGGTCTTCTAACACCAGGCACCCTTTACTCATAGCAATCTCTCTTTTACAGAGCAGAACCTCCCTTTCAGCAGGCTGGGGGAGAGTAAACATTTATCAAGGGACACACCCTCTATCAGTCACCTTTAATAGTAAATCTATTTCACCTGAATGACTGGTGAGGGCTCCGGATAAATTATAACACACCTGGCTGCTGGTTTTACCATAATAAATAGTGCTAAAGGGCAAAATTTATTAAATTTGGAAAGACCAGTGGTCATTATCTCAAATTAAATCTCACAAGAATAAAATGAGATTTCACTCGGTGAAGTCAGAAAGACCCCTCTGGGTCTTTCTGACTTTAATAAATTTCGCCTTTTAATGTAACTTTTTTCTACATTAAGATAGCGGATTATGTAATCATTGAGAGTATATTACCCTAACATCCAGCCTTTTATGTAATACAAGTATGGGCCTCCTCAGGGGATCCACGAGACCATGACTTTTTAGGGCAAAAGGGGTGCATCGGAGACATCCTGGCCTCCTGATGCACCCCCCTCCCTTTCCTGCCCCAGTGCACTGTGAGATCCTAATTTGTCCCGATGCACCACTTGACCTTGATATCGTGACATCACATTGATGCCCCCCTTAATAAGAGTTCTGCAGATGCCCATGGCGGAAGACTGGTAGGACTGGGCCTGAATAGACTGATTAAGAAAAGAATTATAAATAAAAACAACCAAATAGATGAAGTAAAATGAAGTTGTTTAATTCAAAAACCACAAAAAAAAAATTTGCAAACTATGTTAGATATTTAGAAAATCTACATATTAAATATTACTTCTACTGTGAAAAATCCTGTATATTTTACAGTCCTGCAGTACATATGTGGGGTACTTCAAAAAGGCCAATTACTATTATCCAGAAAGATCAAATCAGCAGTTAGCTTTTCCTAGTACAGTGGAGCTAGAATAATGAAAGCCTGGCTGTCATAGGTTACTTAAATCAGTACAACTGTCCACATTGATGGATACACCTGTGCTTTGAAATTATCCTGACAAAATTTTTAATTACATTTATCCTAAAAAGTGCAGTTTATTATGTTTTCCAGTGGAATGCAGTGACAATCTGTTTAACCAAAGAACCGGAGTCGTTTCAAGTGCAGACTATCCAAATCCATATCCCAAAAGCTCCAACTGCCTGTATAGGATCGAACTGGAAGAAGGCTTTGTGATAAACCTCCAATTTGAGGACAATTTTGATGTTGAGGATCACCCTGAAGTGTTATGCCCTTATGATTTCTTAAAGGTACTTGACTTTTTTCACTTATAGAGAGATCTCTTTAGACCTTACTATTAAGGAAGTGTACAATTTTCAAAACTAAATTGCTAAATAGCTCAATTCCTATACACAATTTAGAATTTTTGGAAGCACAAATTGAATATATAATAACGAAAAATGAATTTGAGGCATATACAATTTTTGGTGTTACTGTTCTTTAAATTTGTGTCTGTTAGATCAAAGCTGGAAGAAAAGAACTTGGCCCATTTTGTGGAGAGAAATCTCCAGGGAGAATCGAAACTGGAAGCAATAATGTTCAGATTCAATTTCATAGTGACAATTCTGGTGAGAATGGAGGTTGGCGCCTTTCCTACACTGTCACAGGTACCTTAATGGATTTATCCATCCATAAACAAAACTTGTTTTATTTAGTGATAGATTTACTTATTTTGATATTGTGGTGTATTATAAAATATTACTGCCACATTTCAGTTCTCCTTTACTACACAGTTTATTTTTCTTGAGTATATGGTAGGTTATTTATTAGCAATTGCTATTAAAGGCACGGAAACAGCTGGTATATTCTTTGTTTTGTTTATTGCATCATATAATTAGCAAAATAACTGAGTTTGATGGGGTTATTGACTAAAGCGAGAATTCAACTGTCGAATTCTCAGACAGCGGATTCCCATAGCAAATCTGCGGTCGTGACAATTTTCCCATTGTAAAATCACGGCCGTGACAATTTTAAAATTGCGACTGCAACAATATTTCCATTAGTAAAGTCACGACTGTGACAATATTCTCATTATAAAGGCACGACTGTGAAAGTAGCATTCTGTTGCAACTGCCTTTAGTTGGCAAATGCACGCAGTTATGCAATAATACGGACTTTAGCCAGTAACCCCCTGAGTGTTAGAAGGTTTGACAAAAACAGTTCTTTGTATAAGTGACAATAGAGCAGCTATGCTACCTATAAGTGTATATACAGTAGGTATCAATGCTGATTTCAAATAGAACAGAATTAATTTTCACAACAGAATTGCCCTTATGCTAATTAGAATAAACAGAAATACCCCAACACATACATAAAAATGGTCAATGAGTACCTAATAACTATCAAAGAGAAAACTCAAAAAAATATACAGGTATATGTTTAGCTTTTGGGATTACTGTGCTTAAAAATGGGATTGTAATTGTGATTATTGTGCTTAGAAATATTTCTGTTAAAGGTACTCCATGCCCAAATCTACAGCCTCCAGTCAATGGAAAGCTTGAACCCATCCAGTCCACCTACTCATTTAAAGATCAGGTTGTAATCAGCTGCAACAAAGGGTACCGTGTGCTGAAGGTAAGAGTATTCATGGAAACCATTTAAATATAACACTGCTTGCCAGATTCTCCCTTATTCTGTGCCATGTAGCTCTGTGTTATCCCACAGCTACATAGATCAGAACATAAGGATCAAGCAGGTATAGCATAATGTATTACATATAATGAGACTGTCTAAATGATCACTTTTCAATTTTATAGCATATAAATATACATTCCAACCACTTGCAGGTGAAGTGGTTATATCAATACACCTCATGGTAACATTCAAGGGTTGGGATATAATAGTCATAAATCAAGCAGTCAACTATGGTTGTTAGTGCATTGGAAGCTGGAAAAACTATAGATATCTGAACAATTTGGGTCAAATCTTTAGATGACTTAGAGCATATTCAAAATGGCAGGTCTTGTGGGATCTTTTCAGAACGCAGTAATTAGTACCTACCAAAAGTGTTCCACAGGATGAGGAAGGGCATGAGGGGTGAAAGCTAGCCTTTTTAGTCTGATGACAGAGAAGAGCTACTATAGGATATATTGCAGAAAAAGTCAATGTCGGCTATGATAGAATGGTTTTAGAATACATAGTGCATCACAGTTTGCTGCATTTAGGACTGCATGTCCACAGACTAATCAGAGGGCCCATACTGACCTCCAATCATAACCAAAAGTGCCTGCAATGGGCATGTGAGCATAGGAATGAGGCCATCAGGCTGTGGAAGAAGGTAGCCTGGTCTGATAAATCTCATCATCATGTGGATGGCCAGGTGTATGTGTTTCACTTCTCTGGAGGAGTGATGGCACTAGAATGCACTGTGAGAAGAAAGCAAGATGGACACTCTGGACATTCATCTACTGGAAAACCTTCTACCCCAACAATCATTGACATGTTCCACCTACCCATTGTGCATTATTATGTGACACCTACCAAAAAAAACTTGCTGCAAACCAAGATCATATCATCATGGCAACAGTAATCCTTAGCAGAATATTGCACTCTACCACACTGCAAACATTATTTAGAAATTATTTCAGGAACATGTCAAACAGTTCAAGGTCATGACGTCCCCTGTAAATTCCTCAGATCTCCTTCCAATCTAGCATCTGTGGGATGTATCATAATAACTAAAGATTTCTGGAAAATGTTCATGCTTACTTGTCATCACCGTGATTATTGTTCAGAATAGATTCTATGTCACAATCTAATCTATTTGAGCTATGATATATATATATATATATATATATATATATATATATATATATATATTTTGAAAATACGTATGATGTGAAAATTACATGTAAAGAAAATTGTGAAATTCTGATATTCTCATTAATAAATGAGAAAAATGAATGGGTAATAAAGATTCATTTACCAAATGTAGTTGTAAATAGCATTTTTGCAAATAATATAAGCGGAATAAATAAAGGAATATTAAAAAGAAGGAAAAAAAGCTTTTTTACCTAAATGCTAAATATTTCTTTAATAGCATTGAAACATGTGGTTGCTTTGGATTGTCATGTGCATGTGTGTGTGTGTGTGTGTGTGTGTGTGTGTGTGTGTGTGTACCCTTACATCTTTTAGTGGCATGTTTAGACTATTCCACAGTGAAAGTTACATTTACATTGTTATTCCTGCCTAGGGAAATGTAGAGATGGAGAGTTTCCAGATTGAATGCCGAAAAGATGGATCATGGAGTAACCCAATCCCACCTTGTCAAAGTAAGAACTAAGAATTGATATAATTATGTTCTATTGAAAGTGTGACTCCCTCAGTCCTTTGAAGATTTACTTTCTATTCAGTGCACAAACAAAACTTCTTCTGTGAAGCGATACTGTACATACTTGTAATGGAATGGCTTTTATGCATAATTAAGCATTCTCAATAAATGCACATCTTTTGATGTCAAGTTCAGCATTAACTCATGTAAATATATATATACTGTATATACAGTATATGAGAGATAGGTATGTTTTTATTTCTATATATGATATATATGCGATTCACAATTTTTATTTCAAAAATTTTTCCTTACAATTTCAATGCCACTTCTTATAAAATAAATAAAACCAGGTATGCATTGATTATATTTTCTTTAATTTCATTTGCTCGTTAATAATATGGCAGTATTACTGTACGATTAAATAATTCAACAAGTTTGGCATCCCTGATAAAATGCATGCAAGGCATCTGCAGATTTCTAGAAGATGCTGAATTGCAATTTAAGCAATTCAGTGATGCAAGGAATATAGGCAAACAGATCTAAGATATTTGATGTCAATTAATTTGCATATTGTTTATTTCAAAAATAAGATTAATCTTAAATATACTAACATTGTAGTTATCACTCAGCAATGCTAGAAAAAAAATGCTTGTTCTACACCTTTCCAGTTTGTCAGGGCAAAAGTTATTAAAATTGAAGATTATTAACATTGAAATTATTAAAATTTAAAATTGAAGAGACCGATTTCGGCTTTTCAAATTTATTCCTGCAAGATTTTGAGTTGATCCCACAAGATTATCGCTTGAGTTTTTTTTATCAAGTTTAATGGGTTTGTGACAGTATTTACTAAGTAATCATCACTTCATCACACTTAGTAAATATGGATGCGATTTTTCACCCTTTAACCCAGGCTATAAGAGAATCCTCAGGGCATGAGCCCCGGTTACTTATTGGAGTAGTTAAATTATATAAACACTTATAAGGGGGGAATTCACCATTCAGCGAAGTGACCTCCGAAGCCTTCGGCTCACTTCACAAATGGTATTATGCGTATGCTGATGTCCTGCACGCGGACATCAGCATGCGCATTAAAGGAATTCCCATCTTGGCGAGACCAAAAGAGTTGCCTTTCCGAGACAGGAATCCCTTTAATGCGCATGCTGATGTCCGCGTGCAGGATATCAGCATACGCATAATACCATTTGCGAAGTGAGCCGAAGGCTTCGGAGCTCACTTCGACTGAATGGTGAATACCCCCTTAGTGGTGTGTACATATAGATATACTTAGTAAAGATTAATTTGTTAATATTAAAGATTTGGGTGCCAGTAGTTCTTCCAAAACATTAAAACGGTTTATTAACAATAGAAAAGGTAGACAATTTCACAGCAGCCAAAAAGCATGGGCTGGACTTCTCATGGATAACTTCTTTGAGTGAGGCTCTCTCTAGTCCCTACACCTGTCCTAAATAAAACCTCTCTGTGTAAACCAATGCAGTTAGGGAATACACTTACCCCCCTAGGCCTCTTATCTCCTGGTGGGGTCTGATGCTTCCCAAGTAAATAAGCCTACACTGAAACTCTCACCCCTCTAAGGTGAGCTAACAGTTTTTACTAGGTCCCTGACTTGAGTCCCTGTGGAAGCCAGTCACCAGCATGGTAGAGGCTAAGCGTTGCTCCTGCAACACCCTCAGCAAAAGACAAATGATATAGTGTCCACACCCATATATATGGACACTGAGGAGGTGTGACTAAATATTATAAGTAGCAGCTAAGAAGAAAGTACCAAGACCTTACTAGTTGAGAACCACACATAGAATTGTAGTTCTACATTACACCACATGAGGGAGCTCCAACATAAGACAATAAGTTTCATTATATATATTAGAGACCAAATAGGACAATTAGTAGTTTTGGTAAAACTTGAGATTTCCAGTTTTCACCAGGGCTACACGAGTTTTTCGATTGAATTTTTCCATGGAAAGGCAGCCATGCTACTAATGTAGAGTATAGCTACCTTAACATCAAAAAATTTGATTGAAAAACTTGAGCGATAATCTCGCGGGATCAACTCGAGGAATAAACTCAAAAAAGACCAGATCAGTCTTTTCGACTTTAATAACTTTCGCCCCTTAACCCGCTAATTGTTAAGTTCCTTGACCCCAGCCACCAAGAAGTTGGGACTGAATAAGAATGAATAAAATATAAATATCTTGCATATAAAAAGAAAAATGTCTTGGCTTGACAGTTTGTAATTGGTCTTTGTTCTCTGGGTTATTTTGAAATACTGTAATTGGCTTTGTTTGCTTATTATTTCTTACTTTGTTTTGATTCTTTTTTTTTTGGTTCCTGAGTGTCGCTGACTGTGGATTAACTAGTTGAAAGTTAAATTCTTATCTTTTACAGACCCTGTCCTGTCACTCTATACTTTACTTAGTGGCTGGTTGCTAGTTTAATGGAACCTAGCCTTTAGAAGATTCTTTTATGGGTATTTATCGAAGTAATAAAAAAACAAACCATCAACAAAAAATTATTTGCTTTCAAAAATAGTCTCAGCTAAAAAAAAGTCACCAGTAAAATAATCACCATAGCCAATATTGGTATTTATTAATGCCCTTGTGACTAATTTTGTCATCTGAAAATATTCGCCAGATTGAGGCTGGTGAAAACACATTATTCTCTATGGATAATGCCCAATTTTGCACACTGACCTTTTGTGCTAAAGTCATGTATTTTTTTTGTTGTGATGAAAAATTCGAGGATATAGAAAATAGTCACAAGCAAAAAGATGCTCCATTGAAATCAATGTAAAATGTGGAAATGTCACGGCAAAAAATAGAAAAAATCAAAGGTGAAAAGTCACGGTGAGAAAAATCACTGTTGAAAATCACCAGAAAGTGTCCCCTTCCCCACACACATTCTCAAGCACCATTTTCCATTTACTCAGGTGTCTCCATAGCTTTGGACCACACTGTACTGTTCAATGTAGATGCCCCAAAGGGAAAATCTTGGAGGTGTGCAAAAGAGAAAATTCAAGGGTAAAACAAGCAGCAGGGGTAATTCAGCCAGGTGCGAACTCACCTTGCGATGCTTCGCCTCTGCTCGCACAGACTGTTATGCGCTCGCTGATGTCCTGCATGCGGACATCGGCGAACGCTTTAAAGGGATTCCAGTCTCGCGAGACTACTCGAGTCGAGCCTCGCTGAGACTGGAATCCCTTTAAAGCGTTCGCTGTAGGTCACAAATGACATTTAGGGTGATATATGGATAGAAGAAAAGAGAAGTAAGTCATTCAGTTTGGGCTTCCTAGTATTTGTAAGAACGGTTCGATAATGATTTCAATGAAGACTGTCTCTGCTGATCTGGTGCAAACTATTATTTCCTATGTGGACGTTATGAGGTGGAAGGTTGAAAATCCTGATGGATCAATCATGGATCATTTGTGGCATCCAAATAGCACTGACTTATGTCAGAAATTGAAGTTTTTAAAAAAATTTTACCCAGATTTTTTTTTTTTTAGTTAAAGAATATCTGAAAATAAATTGTGCTAGACGTGATGTAAATGGAAAAGCCTTATATTTTTGTCCTTTTATTAGTATCCCCCTAGAAATATTTGGGTTCTTAAATTTTCACCAAATGAAAGTCCACCATAGATTGGACGTCTGGAGTTTAGTAATAGTCAGCTGGATAGGTCAGTGTTCAGAGGAGAAGTGTGAAGCTGAGTGTTATTAGTTTAGAGATGAAACTGTAGCTCATACAAGTGGCAAATGGTGAGTGCTTGGATGTAAGAGAGAGATGGGAAAGGGTCGTATTGAAAGTAACAGCAGAGTGCGGCAGCCATGTAGAATGGTTTGAATGGTGACTGAGATTTAGAAGGCAAAAACAAGTAATGTACTGAAATAGCTATTTATGATTATAGCCTGTGTGAAGATAGGAGATGAGATGTACAGTATACTTGGCATGCACAAAGATATAGCAGGTCAGAGTGGAGAATACATTTGTAGACGATGAAGTTGGCAGCAGACTATACATTTTTTCCTCTGCTTTTAGCAGTACAGGGGCTTTACTGGATGTAAGGTTTCTGCTTTAAGTTTGAGTGTTGAGATTCATAGCATGGGGGACACCAAAGGCTTTTTCCCTGCAGTGACTGTTAGTCAAACTGGGAAACAAGTATATAATGACTGGGGTTAAAAGGAGGCTATAGGTATGGTAGACAGAACCAGTATAAATACACAGAGACTGCACATGCTTTATAAACTGACACGTGAAAGTGTTTTCTGTAGGAAA
This sequence comes from Pipa parva, assembly GCA_019650415.1. Taxonomy (NCBI): domain Eukaryota; kingdom Metazoa; phylum Chordata; class Amphibia; order Anura; family Pipidae; genus Pipa; species Pipa parva. The sequence continues at coordinate 3,470 of WMED01008507.1, read as the reverse complement.
AAGAGAGACTTGGGGGGTTATTCACTAAAGTCCGAATTGTTGCGTAAAGGTACAAATTTGCCAGATAAAGACAGTCGCAATAGGCTGCGACTGTCATAGTCACATCTTTATAATGAGAATATTGTGGCAGTTGCGACTTTGTTATGGGGAAATTGTCGCGGATTTGCTATGGGAATCCACTGTTTGCGAATTCGACAGTCAAATTCGCACCTTAGTGAATAATCCCCTAAGTTACATTACTTTTTTTTTTCTTTTCTTTACTGGAATGCCAAAGACTTAATTCAGTCTACTCTGTGATTGATTTTCTGCGTGGTCTGTCTGCATGAATACTAATTTTCCCCCTCTTTTCATCTTCCCTTTGTTTCTTATTCTGTCATTTGTCTGTCTGTTTCTTCCTGCCGCTGTCTGTTTCTTCCTGCCGCTGTCTGTTTTTTTCCTGCCGCTGTCTGCTTTCTCTCTTGGTTTCATTAAGAAACAGAAAAAGATGTGGGGAAGAGATGAAGACTGGAATGAGACCACTTTTCCAAATGGGGCATTTCGGCTGATGTTGATGAAGACTCAGTTATTACCGTGTAGGCAGGCCTGTGTGCACATCTGAGACACAGTATAGTTTTCATTTGAAACTCAACAGTACAATTAGTATTAATCTCACTTTCATCGTGCACCCTGCATTTTCCAGTGAATAAAAAGGCTGTTATTTTATGTGATTGACTACATGCACTTGTACAGGAAGCTGTCATTTGATCTAACATTTTTTTACATTCCAGAAATCTTCTTCAATAAAAACATTTTTTAGCTATCCAATTATACTAACAATTCTATCGTTAATATGGCACATGTGATTTCATCTCTTTATTTCTGTCAGTAGGACTGATCTGCATTTCAGGCAAATTTCAGGCAAATTGACTTGACTTGTATGTTAGTTTTCCTTGATAATAAATAAAATATGAAGGCACTAAAGCGTTTAATACATTTGCCAATGGAAACATCTGAAAATGTGGCCTAGTGATTATAGATGCAGTCAGACATTAGTGTCCTTGACTGAAAATAGTAGGTCAAGGAAATGATTGAAAACACCTAAGAGGCAGTCTCCTAGATTTGTCATACCCTGTACAGAGTTATTGCTAAAAAATTATTGGCATGTTTATTAATAGATAAAATTTCTCTTTTTAAATTTGTGGCATTTTTTTTTTTACTTTTTGCAAAAAGATCAAAAAGGAAAAATTCATATTGCAAAATTAAAAGAAAATCATTTTAACCCATATTCTGTATAGTTTAGACTATACAGTGGTACATCGAGATACAAGCTGCTCGGCATACGAATTTCTTGACATACGATGTACAACTTTGACCAGTTTCCTGTTTGAAATACAAGCAGAAATTTGAGATACGACCCGATGTGGCTGGAACGGATTAATTCCATTTCTGTTGTTTTAAATGGGAATAATTCATTTGAGATTCGAGCTGACTTGAGTTACGAGCTTGGTCATGGAACGAATGAAATTCGTATCTCAAGGTACCACTGTATTTGCAACAAACAACTGTCTTGCTTAATGACAAGTGAACAGTTTATAGTGAAAAATTGTCAAAAAATGGCAATGACTGAACATGTCTGGGGTGACGCATTTTGTTCCTGATTAGGTATGCCCTCAAGAGTAGTAGATGTGTTTTCTGTACTCAGTGCAGCTATACTATTATTAGATTTAGAAGTCAAAGGGAAAATCAATGCTTATCAGTGCTTTATTATAGCAGGAAAGTAAAAATAAGCTTATAGAGGATCTGGCTTTAGCCATTTGCATGCTTTTTAGTCATTGCTTACATTTTCTGCAATCCTCAAAAGCCACACTCAAGGCTATCATTGTATGCGGATAGAGTAATGGGTAATGCTTCAGATTAGCCATATAAATCATGTATTTATTCTTCCATAAATAAACAGTAAAGCATGGTGGATGATTTACAATGCACAAATGCAGAATGAAAAAAGATGAATGACTGCACACACAAAAGTCTATTGAGTCTATTGCCTTTGGATCTTGGCACACATCTAGGATCTCACATCACTGTTATTTTTCATTGATATATAGGTGTGCACTCCTACTTATTATTTTTGCTATGCAGTCAGATAATTCTTTTGATTTATACCATGAGTACAATATATGGGATTGGGAGTTACCATGTACATTATGACGGCATAGCCATTCTACGTAAATGTTATTAATGCATCTTTTGGAGATGTTTGCTTTGTCTTTTAAGAATTCCTTTTCTAAAACAACCACCATGACAGCTCCCACAGTAATGTAAACATCTAAATGCAAAGAGAACGAATGTTCTAAGAAAACAATAACATGTGCTTTCATGTTTAACAGTCTACACTTTTACTAAAGCTTTATTTATTGTGATCATACAGAGAGAATAAGTTTACATCAATTTCTAGGTATTTGGAATTCAACAATGAGCTTCAGGGGCAGTTTCAAGAATTCTGAAGTGTTTTTTTTTCTTATCCATTTAATATGGATTATATTATCTGTTAGAATGCATAGGAAATAAGTAACCATTGTGCCATTACCACTGATGAAATATTTCTATTCCAATCATATAATCAATCACTTCTTGCTGCCAACTTCACACAAACTGCTTTGCTCCCAGTTGTCTTCTTTTAAAGTAGGCATATATGGAAAGTTTACAAATCCCGTCTTTCAACATGAGACCTTTACATATGTGGGGGTATATGTAGCAGCTAAATAAAGCTTCTAATCCCATGATAATGTGACACTGTCAGCTGCAAAGTGAATAGAACTGAAACATTTTTATATGCTTTACAAGAAAATTATACATGCATTAATAATTAATTCGCACTACATCGTAAAAAAAAAATTATTTTGCACATGCCCTCCCTTCTTTCAAGTTCCTGTATGATTTGTTGCCAGGCCAATAAGCCTTTGATTGGTTGCTATGGCTTAACAGACCTATGGAATCGTACAAACCCAGTGTCCATATAATGATTTGTCTGTAAACATAAGCATGTTTCATGTATACTCAGATGAACTACTTGATATAGAATAATTTAACACAAATTTTGGGTGAAATTTAATAAGTAAATACAGGATAAACTCGGAAAAGTGAAATCGGGATTTTCAGAGTTTATCCCGAGAACATCTCAGCTGTTTGTGCATTAAAAAAATCACTCAATATTTTCAATCAACATTTACCAACCGAATCTTTCTGATCAAGTTTTTCGATCAAATTTTTCTATAGAAAGGTAGCCATAATTTACATTAGTAGTATGTACATTACTTTACATTAGTAGTCTGTACATTACTTTACATTAGCAGTATGTATATTACTTTACATTAGCAATATGTACATTACTTTACAATAGTAGTATGTATATTACTTTACTTTAGTAGTACGTACATTACTTTACAATAGTAGTATGTACATTACTTTACATTAGTAGTATGTATATTACT